>BQNB010058798.1:24692-37613 GCA_026074375.1 Tanacetum coccineum
ACCTTGTTAAGACTGCAGATAGAACAAATTTATTTTGATGATTTATTCTTTGAGCACTATTCCAAACTAGTCTAATTTCCCTTTGACCAGTATTATTTCCTATATTTTTCAAAATAGACTTTTTAGCCATTCTCTTGTCATGAAAATCATAGTCTTTTATTAGATGGCTGTAACTGCCACAAACAAAACAAGCTTTCTTTGTAAATCTAAATCCTAACCCCAGTTTTTGAGTCATTTTCCCATTCCAATCTCTTCTATTTACCTTAGGATTTTGAGTGATCATCCTAGGTTTTTCAACTTGTTTAGGTTTAACAGATTCATTCCTAGCATTAGTAAACTCAACCTTTTTAAGACTAGGTTTGTCTATTGCTTGCAAATCATTAGATTGAAAAATGTCCTCATCATCACTAACCCAATCTTCAATGATAACTCCACTAGGCCTAACAGATTCAACACTAGGCATTTCTACACTAGAATTGCTAGGTGGAGTGATATTTGCTTTAACTTGAGATACACTAGCACTAGTCTTATTTGCTGTAGGTTTATAAACAGAATCATTCAATCCTGCAAAAGATAAATCAGCTAGTGGAGGCATGTAGTTCCTAGTTAAAGGAGGAGGAACAACATGATATCCATTATCCTTTTTGAACCTATCATTTGTTTGATTGTCATCTCCATCACTTGAACGACTATCAAATACACTATTAAACAATTCACTACCACTTGAATCATTTTCATTCAATTGATCTCCATATCCTAGACCAGTTTTATCTTTAGAACTTAATTGACTATTAATCAGTTTATTTAAGTTTTTAGAAGATGTTTCAAATTGTTCTAGTTTAGCTTTTAAATCATTTTTTTCTCTTAAGGTTTCATCTAACTGATTTTTGAGTCTAGTGATAGCATTAACTTTGTATTTTACTTCAAATTCTAAGACTGCAATCTTTTCTTCATAGACAGCTTATTTTTTTTGATGACATCTACCTTGTCTCTACAGATTCTAGGCCTAACTGATAAGTTATAATTTCTAGATTTAGGCCTTACTAAGAGTTTGTCGCTGTTCATCAAACTATTTTTGAAGTTTTTCATATGTTTTTTATCAATTTTAGAACACGAATTGTACTCCTATGTCAACCCGAGGAGTTTTTGACGTGTAGGCCATGAGAGCAAACTCAGTTGGTTTATCTTGAGCTATATAACTCCAGTCATATCCCAACCCATCTTGGACAATCAAAGCATTATCCTGAACAACCAATGCATCAGAGGTCTCCACTGGTACAGTCCTTTTGGTGTTGTTCCTACTCTTATACCCTGCATCTCCATTCATGTTTCTTTGATTTCTTGGTGCTTTACATTCCCTTGCAAAATGGCCCCTTCTGTGACACTTAAAGCATTCAACCTTAGTTTTCTCAAAACCTACAGGTTCTTTGCCATTAAAGATTAACTTTCTTCTAGTCTTCTTATAAAATCGCTTAACCCTCATAGAGAGCATGACCACCTGCCATTTAAGGTCTATTTCTTCCAAATCATAATGATCAATCTGCTCTAGGTCTTCATCATCTAGTTATGGGTTATTTGACTGACTAGCAAAGAATGAGAACATTAAACCATCAGTATATGATTATGAAGAGGCTTGTCCTTGAGAATTATGACCTGATGCAGCAGAAACACTATTAGCAGTATTAACTTCATTACTGCTGCCAGTATCTTTTGCAAAAGAGAAAGGCCACATTCTAAGAGTTTGAAGATGATCTAGAGGAACCTTTAATATCAGCTTCAAACAATATTAGGTTATTGTATAGATCATCATATCCCAGCGCGATCACATATCAAATCATAATATTGATCAAATTAAATAATAAAAATATAAAAAACATTCAATCTATAAAAATACATTCCATAAAAATAATATACAATACAATAAATATCCACACACATCACATCCATTTTAATCATAAACATTCATCAAATATCAATTCTTATAATAAAATCCACATCACAACATAATTAATATAAAAATCTAAATCAAATATCTAAAATCCCCCCACAAAATACAAAAAACAACACTAAACATCATAAACCATAAATACAATTATACAATCAATAATTAAAACGATATAACATCATATATCAATTCAATAAAAAAATTCAAACAATATAATATATGCCCAAAAAATTAATTAAACACATAAATAATTCCAATATTATATCTTTTACATATTCTCAAATAGTTTCAAATCAAAAAATCTACAATATAAAAAAATCATCTAAAAAAAAAAATAAAAAAAAAAATCTAATATCAACACCAATCAGGAGGGTTATCATAAAAATCATCTCAAAAATATCAAAAATCCATGAATTCTATAAAAAATCATCCTCATAAAATCACATCATCAATCATCCATAACAAAAAAAATCAATCTCATCAAAAACACAATATAGTACATCTAATCTTCATACATTTCATTCATTTTTCACATTCACATCTTACAACAAATTCGATATATACAAAAATCTTTTAATATATTCACATCAATCAATACATAATAAATCAAAAATCTAATCAAACAACACATTAAATCAAACAAAAAATACACATATCCCTTATTCATCCATAATCAATAACACATTATAACAATATTATACATCACTAATCATCTAATCATTTCATTATAATATCAAAAACAACAAAATATTCACATATAAAAAATCAATAAATAATTCCTCTAATTATCACACAATAAATATCATCCAATAAAAATAACAATCCAAACATTTTACAAAACAATCCTAAATAAAATAATTCTTTTCTCACAACAATAAATTCACATATTCAATCCAACATTTCACATAGCAACAAAAATATCTATACCATCTTTGTTCCTTATAATCAAGGCATATTGTTCCATGATGAAGGTAGAGCTCTTAAAAATTTCTGATTTGCATCTTCATTAGGAACAGCTGCACCATGAACTTCTAGAAGGCTGATAAGTTTTTGAAACCTATCATATGCTTTATCTAAGCCTTCTGTGTCAGATACAGAAAAGTTTTCAAATTGTTGCTTCAAAACAGTCTTCTGCATCTTCTTAGATTCAACATTGCCACCAAATCTACTCTTGATAGCAGCCCACAAAGACTTTGCATCCTTTATTCCATAGAACCTTCAGTTTGACTCACTACTCATCGGATAGCCAAAAGTAAAATGCTTTTAGCTTTTCTTTCTCTTTGTCTTTGTAATAGTGCTTGAGCAATCTTTGGAGGTACTTCAGTTTCAATACCTTTTTCATCAGTTGTTACTTGTATAGGACCATCACCATTCAAGATCACTTGCCACAAACTATAATCTGTGTTAGTGAGATACTGCTCCATCCTCATGCTCCAAAGGGTATATTCACCCTTTTTGAGGATAGGAAGTTTTACAGTAGACACCATTTGAGGAGATTCTACTAGTGCTATTTGTGTTGCATGTTCTTCACCAGACATTATGTGTTATAGGAAGAGATCTAGATCTGATAAAGTTCTTCTTATTCAGAGTTTCTCCACAAGCTCTGATACCACTTGTAAAGTCCCAATGAAACGGATCTTCTTTAGTTTGTTAAAGCTTTGTTAACTTGGATAATCCAAACAACTAATATGAGAAACTGATGAATTATGATTACACAAGTTATGTGATAACATTATCCTTACCAGTAGGAACTACATACCTACCAGCAGGAACTTTTACTCTACCGGTATGAACTATATTCCTACTAGTAGTAACTATCTATTACAAAATTCCTAACAGGACGCTCCTTTTTTTTCTTTTCCAGGGGAAGTGATTTTTGGAACATTTCTAGTCGTTTTTAGATAGAAAATTTGAATTCAAAATATTTATTTGAATAAAACATTTCTTTTAAATCTAAAAATGTTTTATAAAAGTTATAAAAATGTTTGTGATATTTTTCTAAAAAATGTGAGGTTAAATAAAAAATCCTTTGATCATAAAATGCATTAAGCATTTATTTATTCATACATTTAAGTGATTAAATTTTTGAAATGAAAATTTACTACTAATTGAATAATTTTTCATTAATCGTTTTTACATTTTGTGATTATTAAAACGTAGAGAGGTCAAAAAATATTAATAATGTTTTAGGCATTATTTCTATCAACAATCTCTCCCTTTTTGATGATTACAAAATCTAAACTCATTAAATGTAGGATTATTTTTAAACAATTATTTAGTGAGTTTTATTTCCATTTCTCCCCCTTTTTGTAGAATCAAAAAGGCTTCGTCGATGAATATGTGAAAAGTCGACGGGATAAACGCTCCCCCTTGATGTGTGCTCCCCCTCGTTCGAGGGCACCAAAGAATCGAGCTATGGTAACTTTGCTACAAAAACAAGTTAGAAGAACAACACAAATGTTTCTAACAAATAGCAAAGGAAAGAAAAATATTTAAACATGCTGATAATGCTTAACAAGAGTCAAGGTATTTGTGTAAACTAACAATCACAAATATATATCAACTAAACTTAGCTTATATAGTTAGGAGTCATTCAACCAAAAAAATAAAAAACAAGCAAGTGCATACTTGAAACATAAGATTGAAGACCATTCATTAAACATAAGAATTGTGTATAAAACACAATCATGCATACATCAAATTGAAATAGTATGCTTGAAGCATATTAATGCAACATACATACAATTTAATCTACAAAGGTCCTAATTTGTCTAGTTTGCCATAAGAAACCATTAGACTTGCTTGCAAAACAAGAGGGTTGGACATTTATTTGAAAGCGAGACGGTGGGTATGTAACATGCTTAGTTGGTTGTTGGTGGAGAGTTTAGAGCGGAGGTGGTTGTTGGAGGGTAGTCACGTTGGACTTGAAGTGGTGGTTGTGGACGAGTAAGAAGAAATTCAATCCAATTGAGATCTTCACTCAATGTTAGAAATTGTTTTTGGTTAAAAATGCAACAAGGACAATAGCCAACATGATATTCAACTTGATTTAAGTTGAGGGTGTGAGGCAAGTTTAGAGATTAGGGTGATGAGGGAGTGTTATGTTGGGAAAGGTGCATGGCTAGAAGGTTTGATAAGTCTTGAACTTAATTAATGTCATTAATGAGCATTTCTTTACTAGAGGATGGAGGTAGGTTGAGTTTGGTTGTCACCTTGAGCTGAGGATGGAGTTTGAGCATGAAGCACACTAGAAACATGTGGATTGATGAGTAAGTGAGGAAATGAGGGTTGTGTGTGTTGAGTTTGATTGACACTTTGTGGTGGAACGAAATCTTGTCCAATATTAGTGTCACAAGAATCACCAAGTGAAAGTTAGTGAGGTTGTAGTGAAAAATGGTTTGAGAGAGTAGTAAGGGGTTTTTCTTGAGATGATTCTTTGAGAGGAGATTGTGGTTTGCGCATTGGTGTAGGCAAGTTAACATCAACCTCATTGGGTATGTGACAATAGTTCAACTTCTTTCTCCATACGGGTCTTACGAACATTTTGGCAACCCTTGAAGGTTTAGGTAAAGGTTTGTGAGGGGAAGACATTGGAGAAGACAAGTTGAATATGGTGATTATGTTGAGGATGAGGATTTATTTATACTAGGAAGATGATGTGATTATGGATGGATGGACATTGTTAGAGAAAAAATACAAGGAATGTTGGTGAGTTCTGGAAAATTATAGTTGAGTCCAGGTGAAAGAGGGTCAAAAAGCAGAAAGAAACAGTAAAAACCGTTCATCAGATGTTCGACCCCTTTATCTATACGGCCAGCCCCCTTATCACTAAGGGGGCCGCCCCTTTAAGCAAAGGGGGCCGCTACCTGGAAATGTCCAGGATGTAAAATTTGATTTTTGTAAAAATTTTGTCGGAAAGGTTGTGTGTTGATGGTTAATTTGCAGCAAGTCCTAAATTTTTATAGCAATCAAGACTATAACATTTAGCAACCAAGAGTATAAACATGTAAATTCCTAATAAAAATCAAGCCTAATTCACATAACATTTAGCAAGCAAGTATATATATGAATAAGCATGCAATAAGGCAAATAGAAATCTTTAATGAAGAGCATATTAATTGAAGCATTAGCAAATAGTTGTAATGCTTCTAATGTTCGTAAGATTTCTTAAACAAGAGAAGTAGGTCGTAAACACATTTAAATAAGGCTTGTGTTTGTATTTATAACCCTAATGTGTGCCTATATGCGACAAAATGATAATCAACTTTTTAGGGTTAATTATATCAAATATATAGTATAGTATTACCGGAAGTATCGGTTTCTCGCTCCGTTATCTACAAAGTTTAAAACCGGACCCGGGTCGTTTATCCCCGACGAGGCGTGAAATTGACGGTTATGTTATTGGTTTGACTCTTGGATGCTTGAATAATCAAAGATATAATGGGTTTTCTAAAACTACGGGAAATTAATGCAATTTATACTAAGGAAAACCTAAGTCTACGGGAAAAACAATAAAAGGCACGGGAAATTAAACTTAAAACTACGGGAAAGCATAAAAAGGAAATTAAATAACTTAAAAATCTACGGGAAGCATAAATAAGGCATAAAAGGAAAACCTAAGTCTACGGGAACATGAAAATTAAGGCAATTAAACTTAAAACACGAAAACGAGAACATAAATTAAAAACGAATGTGACTTAAAAACCTAAATTATCGAAATTTAATCCTAAAATGATTTTTTCACTTTTAATGGACTTAAATTGACTAAAAAGGAAGTTTAAAGAAAATAAATGATAAAAAATAGCAAACAAAATTGAAAAAATGTGAAAAAATAAAGAAAAGTGGATTAAGGTAAGCTGGTTCTATGAAAAATAAGAGCTAGAAAAGTGGGCTTATAAATAAGCCGTAATAAGCTGAAAACAGCTTATGGGCTTAATGGGCTAAATAGCCTATATAGAATTAATTTTGCAACTCACTACCTGATGAGCTATTGTAGCATACCGGTAGTGAGTGTGTGTTATAAAGCGTTGGTTGATGGGGTGGAGGTCCCAAGTTCGAGTCTTGCTCACTTGGGGCCTCCCATAATCCCAACGTTTTTGTTTCTCATTTTTTTTACAACTTTTTAAATAATCTGAAAATAAGCAACTTTAAAAAAGACAAAAAATGTATAACTAGCAAATAAGCACGAAATAAGCTAAATAAGATGGCAGTTTGCTAATTTACACTAAGACTAAAAAGTTCTTAACTGTTAACTAAGTAAGGGGCAAATAAGTTGAGCTAATCAAGGATAAGCAAAAACATATAGTTCTCTAATCCTAATAAGCCAATGCAACAAAAAATAAGCAAGGAAAATAAGCAAGGAAAATAAGCTAGAACAGGCATAAAAGCTAGAAATGGTAAAAACACTTAAAATTTTATACTAAGAAGCAAATAAGCTCAAATAAGCTTAAAACAAAACCAAATAAGCTAGAACATGCTTAGATAAACCTAATAAGCTAAACTAACCCTAAATAAGCTAATGCAATAAGCAAATAAGCTACAATAAGCAATTAACAAGCTAGCAGACTTAACTATATTAAACTAAGGCAAAAGAGTGCTTAACTACTAGCTACTTAAAGGGACAAAATAAGCTAATGGAAATGGGAAAACTAGACCTAATAAGCCAGGACAAACCAAAATAAGCTAATAGTCATAGACAAATAAGCCATAAAAGGCAAATAAACTATAAGCACAAAATTGGCAGACAAACAGGCCAAGGGGCACCTTAAGGGCTTATTTTTAAGCCCTTAAAGTGGTTTTTGGCTTTCTGGCTTATAGGAGCTTAAAGAGTAGCTTATAGGCTTCCTAAAAAATCAATAAGATTAAAACTTGAAGCAAAAATAAGCACTAAAAAGAAGGGCTGAAAAGGGGCTTTTGCACCAGGGCACCTAGTTGACAGTTTTAAAGGGACAAAAGGTAGGCTTATAAATAAGCCACCAAATAAGCTTAAAATGAAAAGTTAGCTAAAAAAAGATGGAGTGAAGCTCCTAATGAGCTTGTGCACACATTTTCATAAGCTACAAACTACTTTTACTATCTGGTATTTGGATATGAAAATTTGAACTTTTGACTAAAA
This sequence comes from Tanacetum coccineum, assembly GCA_026074375.1. Classification (NCBI taxonomy): domain Eukaryota; kingdom Viridiplantae; phylum Streptophyta; class Magnoliopsida; order Asterales; family Asteraceae; genus Tanacetum; species Tanacetum coccineum. Next base: position 32,753 of record BQNB010058798.1, read on the forward strand.
AAAATGACTCATGAAGAGTTGACAGTTTTGAGTCAAACCAAAGCTAACCAAAGGGAAACTTATACTACTCAATTTTGACACCTAAACATGCATGAAAAAACACAAAAGTAAGCAGCTAAACAATGCTTAAGCCAATAAGCTATATAAAACTGTTTTGAGTCCAACAGTTTTATACCACTTATAGAAAAAGCTTAAAATCAAACATTTAAACTAAAAAACTTGTAAAAACAGCTTATTAAGACTTAAAAATCCCTTGACAAAGTTGGCCAAATAACCCAAACTATTTTGAAACCATTTTGACCCATTTTGAGGCTTATGCCAAACACCCCTTTTAAAACTGTTTTCAACTATTTTGCTTAATAACTTGATATTTTTATGAATAAACTCCTTAGACCAGATATCAAATAAGCTATAAAAACAATAATAAGCAAGTTTAAACAGCAAATAAGCACTCCAATAAGCTAGTTTAATCAAACAGTACTAACTACATATACTAACAGTACTAACTAAGAAATTTGCACAAATCACTTTTAAACTAAAAACTAAGCAAGATAAGCACTAAACATAACAACAAAGCATAAATAAGCAAATATAAGCAATAAATAAGCACTAATAAGCAGTTCTACAGTGACTTAAGCTAAAAATTAGAATTGAAGACTTACACACACCCTTGCTCTAAACAGGGTACACAAAGCAATCTACAAGCTCTAGCTTGTCAAAATGACAAGCTAGTAGGTCTATAAGCTCTTCCCAATCTAGCTTATCATCCACAAATTCAGCTGAGGTATTTTTGGGGTGGATTTTTTTTTTGATTTTTTTACTTTTTAATATTAGCTTAAAACAGTGAACTCATATGTATAAAGAGGGACTTAAAAACAGCTTATGAATAGCTTTTGATGACTTGTTAACAAAAACTTAAGAAAAATGGATTTTTTTACTAAAACTTGAAATTTCATTAATCATAAAAACATTACAATATTAAAGGATTACACTTATAAAAGCTGATAAAAACTACTAAAACTACTTATCACTACTTCTGCCACAATGGCATACAAATGAGCTTATTTATACTAGTACTAGGAAGATTCTAGGTCTTGGGGTCTTGACCTCTTCTTTCCTGTGCTTTCTTTGTGAGAGGGATTGAGAGTGTTTTTGTTGTGTGAGTGAGTCACACAATAATCCTAGCCATCAAATTTGTGTAGAGCCCAAGTTGTGTGATCTCAACCGTTTGAAATCATTGGCCAATGGTTGTACTTAGGATTGCCAGCTTGGCCTTGTTGGTTTGTGAGGTGGGGGAGAGTGGTGGTGACATTTTTGACTAGGGGTGAACAGTGGTTGAGGAGGGGGACAAGGAAGCATGAATAGTGGGTCAGGGTTTTGGCGGGAAAGATGGTTATAACAGGCATGTGTTGTCAGGGGTGAGAGTTTTGGAAAAGGGCACAAATGGTCCCTGAGTTATATATAAGTTGTTGCAAGAAAGGTCCTTGTGGTGAATACAACTTTTAGGGGTGGGTACAGGTGGGCCCACTTTTGACAGTTTATATTTTCTGGCTCGGTTTTCGATGCTCTTTCCAAATCCGCATGCCGATGTTGACTTTGACTTAGTCTTGACTTCATTAAATGCACAAACGTTGTCGAGTCGATTCGGAAATTTTCGTTTTAGCTTCGTTTTCAATCCTTTTGAACCCCTAGCCTTAGTTTTTCGCGCTCTTTCCAAATCCCTGCTTAGTTTTGTCCGATTTAGCTTCGTTTTTGTTCTTTAGTGAATATCCGTTACCTGCAAAACACAAACATAAAAACAGGCGTATTTATGGCATTTTATGTGCGTTTTTGGTCATTTAGGGTCGATTTTAAAGGTAAAAGATATGTGTAATTAAACATATACCACTTCATATCTACCTGTCCATCTATGCCTGGTGCGAATAAATATTTAAATATTAAACAAACTATGTAAAATAAACCCAAGAAAAAAAAACATACCTACAAATCAAAGCTTACATCTTCATGATAAAGATGGGATTGATTGATCGGGCGTTTGTGTTTATTGATTTGATTTATCTTAATGATAGATTGATTTTTTTAATGTCTCTTCGATGTAGGGTTTCTCTATGACTTCTAAACCGGAGGATCTATGGTAGTGACAACTCATTTTAGGGGTTTTGAAATGACACATAAAAATAACGAATACATTATCTATATAACTTTCAGATATGATACGAAGTTGTTCATACAAATGAGCTTATTTATCACTACTAAAACTACTAAAACTACTTATCACTACTTCTGCCACAATGGCATACAAATGAGCTTATTTATACTAGTACTAGGAAGATTCTAGGTCTTGGGGTCTTGACCTCTTCTTTCCTGTGCTTTCTTTGTGAGAGGGATTGAGAGTGTTTTTGTTGTGTGAGTGAGTCACACAATAATCATAGCCATCAAATTTGTGTAGAGCCCAAGTTGTGTGATCTCAACCGTTTGAAATCATTGGCCAATGGTTGTACTTAGGATTGCCATCTTGGCCTTGTTGGTTTGTGAGGTGGGGAGAATGGTGGTGACATTTTTGACTAGGGGTGAATAGTAATCGAGGAGGGGGACCGGAAAGCATGAATAGTGGGTTAGGGTTTTGGCGGGAAAGATGGTTATAACAGGCGTGTGTTGTCAGGGGTGAGAGTTTTGGAAAAGGGTACAAATGGTCCCTGAGTTATATATAAGTTGTTGCAAGAAAGGTCCTTGTGGTGAATACAACTTTTGGGGGATGGCAGAAATGCCCCCTGAAACATATGTGGGTGTTTACAAGGTTAGTCCCTAAAGGGACTAACGAGGTTAAGGGTGAAGGGTTAAAAAGGGTTAACGGTTGTTAAGGTGAATTGGGCATATTTATACATTTTGGGCTGGGTATGATTTTAAAGGAATTTTGGGTTTTTGTAGATAAGTTGGCTGACCCGGGCCCACTAGGTAGGTACGGGTGGGCCCACTTTTGACAGTTTATGTTTTTGGGCTCGGTTTTCTATGCTCTTTCCAAATTCGCATGCCGGGGTTGACTTTGACTTTGTCTTGACTTCATTAAATGCACAAACGTTGTCGAGTCGATTCGGAAATTTTTGTTTTAGCTTCGTTTTCAATCCTTTTAAACCTTTGGCCTCAGTTTTTCGCGCTCTTTCCAAATCCGTGCTCAGTTTTGTCTGATTTAGCTTCGTTTTTGTCCTTTAGTAAATATCCGGTACCTGCACAGGACAAACACAAAAACAGGCATATTTATGGCATTTTATGTGCGTTTTTGGTCGTTTAGGGTCGATTTAAAGGTAAAAGGTATGTGTAATTAAACACATACCAAAATCCCCCATACTAAACCGTTGCGTGTCCTCACGCAATGCTATGAAGTAAGCACTTAGAAAGCTAAGAATCTCAATCCCCCTTGACTAGTAACCTTGAAAAGTAGCTAAGTGTTTGTCAAAGGGAAATAAAGAATCAATAGCTTCGACAAGCCCCGTTTTTACCATTTATAAATATATACACTAACTACCACTAATATTTTTGTATTTTTCATTTTAAGCAACTACTAACTTATTTGACTCTTGTTATTTTTCATTTGGGATCATAGAATAAGATGCACTTTAATCCTAAAATGCCCCAAAACGGATAAGTTCATCGTCTCTGACTTTTCACTTATTCCAAACCAAGCTTAAAACGAAATCAATGCTAAATATGAGTTAAGATGCTAACACTACTCATATTTGCAACTTGTGAACTTTTCACTCCCGACAATTATTATATCTTAGGTGTATGTGCTATTTTGAATTTTGACTTTGGATCAATATTTTGCAAAATTCTATGCTTCACGTTCCACCCGAGAATAATGAGTTCGAATGCGAGATCATCCCATGTAGTGACTTTCGTCTCGACACATCCCAACCTCATCGGCTAAGTGACCAGGCTTTTGACACCCCACAGAGACTAGTATCGGGACTCACGGACCTTAGGTTTCAAAAACTCTCAGGTTTTCCGTATATACATAGCTTATAAAATAGAATAGCCAAAGTTTTAACAAAAAGAGATCTTTTATTCACACTTAATATTAACCATTTATGCAATTTGTAACCCTCGACCTTTTAGAAGGCTGCAACATCGGTTGTGAGCCGGCAAGATGCAGCAAACTTTTATCAGTCTCGGATTATTATTCTTACTATGGGCTTTCTTTAGAAGGCTGTAACATCGGTTGTGAGCCGGCAAGATACAGCAAACTTTTATCAACCCACAGTTTATATTTATTATATTTTTGCATTTTTCATCATTTTTTTTATATTGGGAAAACGTCTTTTTGAAAAATTCAAGTATAAATTTGAACTAAGGCTAAAGTTTTTGCTATATACTACATAAAAATTATTGATTTAAGTTTAATTTCCAAAAGTAGCACGTATATTAATCAGGTTAGAATCTTATGGGAGAAAAAGCGACAAATTACACACATGAGCTCTTAAGATTTCCAAATAATCCTTGTTTAGCATCCAGCTCATACTTAACACTATCATTTTTCGTTCTTCGCGAGGATCCGCGAACGCTTAGTCTAAAAGTTAAGGAACAAGCTAGAGCTCAACACGCTCGATCGAGTCAAAATTTACTCTTATTCTACCCAGCAGGAAAGTCAAAATTGTGACAAAACACTTATTTTATTTTTGAAAATTTTTAAATTTTTTCATTTTTTTGAAATTTTGGTGGTAAAAACAGGATTACGTGAGAAACAACGGCTGCAGGCACAATCAAATCGAAGATCCCCCCTGATTCGTCAGATAGCACACATATATAAAATAACTCAAATGCAAATCTCAACCAAATGCCCTTAACCAAGGCAAAAGGTCAAAAT
>BQNB010058799.1:0-27110 GCA_026074375.1 Tanacetum coccineum
AATATCTTACGTTTTTATACCTTTTTGTACTTTTTAAATGTTTATATACATTTTCATCCGTACAAAAAACCTACAAAAACATATAAAACGGATTAAAACATACAAAAACGGAAAACGGGTGAAAACATATAAAACGGATAAAAACGAAGAAAAATAGATGAAAACGTACAAAAACGAATAAAAACATATAAAAACGGACAAAGGCGTAAAAAATGTACAAATATCCAATATGAAAAAAAAAGTTGAGTATGAAAAGAAAATTGCTTGAAAATAGCTTCATTTAATCATCTTTTCAATTTTTAACAACGGATAACTCTATCTAAACGGGATTTCAAAATTCTCAACTAAAAGAAAAACCATTCCCTTTGTTAAGAATTTTAAAAACCAAAAAACAAGAAAAAATTACACCAAAGTTTTTTTGTTGAAAAATTAAAAATATTATTAGCCAATAGGCAAAGGAACTAAAAAAAGAGCTCAAAGGACTAGCTCTAGAAGGACTATACAAAAACAAACCGATCAAAAAACGAAACTAAGGACCTAAATCATATGCCTGACGAACCCACGAATCCCACGAGCGCGATCTAAAGGGAGCACGATTAGCCCCTCGGTAATATTTTTTGAAAAGAAATAAACAAATAAAAATGAGAGGTAGGCGGGTAAGTTGGGTACATACAAAATACATGATCATATAATCCCTCTTGAACATCATTTCCCAAAATTTTAAACCAAACAGCTTAACCAACTAACCAACAATGCTGAATTCAATAAAATCAATCGAATTCAGACGACCTCTAACTCAAGCCTTAACCCTAGGTTCATTTCTTTTCGTTTTCCCGCCATTTTTTTGTATATTTTGTTCTGTTCAGTTAAGTTAATAGTAGTAGTAGTTGATATAATTATGTATCTCGTCGTTGTTTTCGATTCTACGATTACTATATAATCATCATCACGTGGAAATCAGTACTGTAAAAGCCTTGCGTTTTTTAGTCGACTTTAATGAGGTGTAGATAGTGTTTGGATGTGTTTTTTTTATCAAGTTGTGATAATGAGTTGTTTTACGCGTAAAATGATTATTTACGCCGTAAAATGATTGCCGTGACTAACTACATTTAGATACAAAATTTGATATCTGTTAACAAGTTTAGATAGTGTTTGGATAGTGTTGATAGTGTTTGGATGTGCTTTTGCGTATTTTTATTTGATATCCGATAACAAAGTGTAGGTAGTGTTTGGATAGTGTAGATAGTGTTTGGATAACTTAAAGGGAAAAAATTGGTTTAATACGGACTAAAGGAATGAGTGTCAAGTTGGATACGTTTTGAGACCATTATGCCTAAGTTGTTTTTCTAGTTAAATCATATAGTTCCTAGTATACCTATACTCTAGAAATGGATTATTTGATACACGCTTACAAAATTGATTGCCAAACACCCTGAAGCTAAGCATGTATAACAGAGAATAGTTGCCGTTGAGCGATGGAGATATTATTTGTAGCTATTAAGTATATTTTTGTTTCTTGATGTATCAGTAGCTCGGCTGGAGTAGATTTTTGTATGTGGATGCAGTAGTACTGATTGCACAAAGTGAAGACAGTACTAAATATAACTGAATTGTTTCATCATTGCGATTTTTTTTTATCTTTTTTAGGTGTGATTGTAACAGCGGCATTGATGATATGGAAAGGGTTAATGTGTATAACCGGTAGCGAGTTACCTATAGTTGTTGTGCTTTCTGGAAGCATGGAACCTGGATTTAAGCGAGCAAGTGACTAGTGCCTACATATAAAAATAAAACTTGTGATTTACATTTTGATAGGCCTGATTCAAATGCACAATTTTGTTGTTTTGAAAATGTGATGTAGGGTGATATTTTGTTTATGCATTTGAGCAAGGACCCGATTCGCGTAGGAGAAATTGTGTCGTTTAAAATTGAGGTGTACTTCGTAATTCCGTTCTTTACTTTTAGCCTTTAAATTCAGCTTAACTTTGAATAAACTGATGTTCCATATTAGTTGGAAACTTGGAATAGGCTGGCTGTGATGTGTTTAGGATGTTTCACAAGTTTGCTTATTTAAATTTCTTCTCAACTTTTGGTTAAACTCAGGGACGTGCCATACAAATAGTCCATCGTGTGATTAAGGTATTTAGTGCTCTCTCTTCTGTTTTTTATCAGTTGTATCCAAGTTTTATCATCAAAAGCTGATGATTATGTATGGAACGAAAGGGGGTGGATTATAATTAAATTTGAGTAAATTTGTACTTTTGTTAAACTTATATGTTCTGCTGGTAACACAGCGACAAGGAAAATAGTCACCGTGTTAGTAAAGTGTCATCAAAAGTTTTTAAAGGTTGTCTTCATGTTACCGACTAAAGAGTTATTTTAGTATTATCGTGTTGAAAACTTGGTCGGCAAAAGAAGTACACATTTGTAAAGTATTGAGGTGTAGGATACTAATAGTTTTTCCACTGGTTTTAAGTTAATTCAGAGGCTATTGGGTCATCGCGTCTTTAACTTATTTCTATTATAGGTTCATGAGCATCAAAACACGGGGGAAGTGGATGTTCTTACAAAAGGTACCGCTTGTTTAATGTATAACATTTGATTTGCAAGAAAGATTTAGTTTTGGATACTACTCCATTATTATACTTTGGCCTTTTATTATACTTTATCAAATTCTGTGACTTGATCATCCCATTAAGTCTTTTCTTAAAAATATTTTGAATGTTATCAGGAGACAACAATTATGCAGATGACACGGTTCTGTATACTCGAGGTCAGAAGTGTTTGAAACAGCATCATATCACGGGGAGGGCGTTTGGGTAAGTTAACTATCACTGATATTTAACATTTGTGAGAGATTCATAACTTTTAGTCAACATACAAGTCAAAATAACCAAATATTTTTTTCTCTGTTTACAGGTTTTTGCCCTATGTTGGTTGGGTTACGATTTTAATAACTGAAAATCCCATCATCAAGGTTCACCTTTAAACCCTTGAATTGTTGCTATTATTGTCAGTTTTGTCTCAGCACTGCAGTTAAAAAGACGTTGTGTCAGTCCTTTTTAAGGACAAATTTATTAGAAAGTGTCGGTTTCTTGCCATGTAGTAAGACCTTTAGGCTGTAGGTAAACGTTTATCAGAACATGAAGTACGGTATTTAATAAATCTACGTAATAGGAGAGTGGCCAAGATTCATTCTGGATCATAATCACAGCCATTTAAGGAATGCACTCTTGCTTTTCATAAACATGAAATACCAATGCATTTGTACCTACAGATGGCAATTTTAAACTGTTTACCTACAAATGGGCCCATTTTGGGTTATCTTATATTTCTAATGGATCAGATAGAATAAGGTCCAAGTATTTATTTATAAAAGAAACGTTTCGAATTGGTCAAAAGCCATATATTGAAATGCATAACACCTCCTATGTCGGTTTATTTAAAGTAGTTAGACTATTAATTATCTAACTCATATTACCAAATCTAACACGTTAATTTATAAAGTTTCATATAAGCTTGATAAAGAAGAGTGCAGCCGTGCAGGTGGTTGGCTCAACCCGACCCATTTTGACCTGACCCTATTATGCCTTGGTACCCAGCTCGGCCTGACATGTCCATTTTACCACCTGTAGTTGTTCTTGTAATGTACATCTATTTACATTGGACTTTGTACTTATTTGATTCTGTTCATGTATGTGATTGTGCAGTATATTCTAATAGGTGCTATGGGACTGCTAGTGATGACGTCTAAAGGGTAGCAAGCCATCTGATACATGGAAACAGAAATACTTCTGGATGATTGTAATACGCCGATCTATCAAGCACGAGTAGTAAGCAACTGATATACTAATATACATACATTGATACATGCAATGAGGTGGTTCTCACATTTCGTGGAGCATTACATAAATGCAGATATATATAAACACATGAACATCTATGTTTGCACCTATAAAAAGGTAACCTATTACAATGTTTCTTGAAAATCATAAACTTTGTTGTAAGGTAACTTGACCGTTTACCTGGTGTGTGTTGGAATTTAACAATCAAGTTAACCAATTTAACTCTAACGAGTACGCAGCGGATAGATCTAGTCTAGTACAAATAACACTGTTTTATACGCCTATGTTAAGATAGTGTGTTGCGTAATTTGTACAATCAAGTAAGTATACCATATATTAACTATACTTAAGAGTCCGCAGCGGATAGATCTGTTCTAGTACAAATAATCAACATTACATATTAAAACCATTTAATAAATGGACATGTTGGCAAGGTAAAACAAGAAACTATAACCTTAATGCTAGAGAACACAGATTTGAGCATAAGTTATATGAACCTAAGAAATGAGAGTAATACGTGACTAGTAATGAGTCACCTTCTTACGTAGCTAAAAACTTCACCACAAATACGATATAACCAGCTACGCTCCGTGTATGCTAGTCCAAACGCTGCAGTATATCAATAAGTCAAACTATTGTAATCTAAAAACACTGAAAATCGATCACGAAAACCCTTATCAAGAAATCAGAGAACCGAATTTACTAAGAAAGTAGTGTAGGGTTTTTACGAATTCGGTTGTCTCCAAGACGTTCTACAGTACAATCCGAAATAGATGATCCTCACGATGCCCTTAGCTCGATACGACGTAACGATATGTCGTACACTAATAGTATATATTAATAGACAATATATTATACCTATAACTACTAATACTTGGAATGTGATCTTGGGTTCGAATCTTATAACGGAGAGTAATCCAATAAGACCCATCAACCGGAAATAGTGAGGCATAGGTTTTTAGTGCCACCGAAATACATAACCTGTTCTATGTATTAGGGTTTCTGTAATTCATGGCTGTTTTGGAGAGGAGATAGGAAGCAGAGATAATATTTAGAGTGTGTAGTGTTGCTGAGTATCTCATGTCGAAGAGGTGAGGAGCTCCTTCATGTTCGTTTGTCATTCCACGTACCCGGAGTAGTGGATTTTATACTTTCATTTGCCACTTAGTTATTCCCACTAATTAATGATTGTATCACTGGTACTCATTATTCTATCTTCAAATTTAAATCCCTATTTTGTAAATTCACATATAGGGGTGAGGTTCTATATATGCGCTCTCAACCTAGTGTGACTAAAGTATAAAAGTTCAACTTTGAGTTTAGTCCTTATCATCAAGCCTGTTTACCCTTATCTCTTGCTTCCTCCTTTTATCGCATTAGGTTCAATTCGTCATACAAGACCCCTCTCTAGAAATCCTATGACATTATGGGCGGCAAATAAAGCTAGGACCACTAAGAAAGTTCTTAGTCTTAGTGTCATTATTGTCCAAACGGTTAGACATTTCGAACTTGTTTCTCGTGATAGTACAAACTTGCGCTCTAAATAAGAATACTTATCGTGTGTGCCCCCAATAGGCTCACACACTCATAGTTAAAGCACGGTAATGCAACTACCACATTCTAACAAGCTACCACTTGGGAGTTGTGGGAGTAAGCAACAGCACGTTGTATTAACTGACGGACTAACGTATAGTGTGTCTACACTCAGACATATCGATTTTTAAATACGATAAGAAGTGTCTGGTCAGTTTCATAATACATTCTCTAGTTAGCATGGTTATTTGTCTTGCTATAATCATCCCTTTGTTCAAATAACATTAAACCATGGATTGGATCCTAACCCCCCCCCCTCCATTCCACTATAGTTTAACCATTTAGATTCTCGTTATGAGATTGCAAGTACAGATCTGAATGCCAAATGAATCATGAATCATCTTGCATTACCGCGTTTGGGTTTTCTGTGACCTAATCAATTATCTGTCGTATGATCTGGAGAGAGGCGCCATAGTTATTATTCTGCACATATCATAGTGGAGGAGACAAATTGCTTTGTTGAATACATAGTGTTGTGAATGTGCTTCACATCACTTCCAATTAAATATACTTTAGAAGACTACCTATTTTCAGAGACAGCGTTTGAAATAGAATATAGAAAGTGATTACTCATCACATACCAGAATTTGTTTGCAATTTTCGAAGTCTAGTGATGACTTACTAGACCATTTTTCAAATTTTACTTATGACAACGGATCCATAAAGTGTAAAAGATTATATTAAAGGTTGGGTGTCCAATACGGCTATGTCGCCTCGTGTTAGTGTATTAACATAGAGTTTGTGGTGAAGTTCTTTCAATTATTCGAATAGAATATAACCAACCACTTTTAGAGAAAGTAGAGTCACATTTTAAGCCTTTGTAGTAACATATCCCATATTTAGATGAACCGTACAATGGACTTATTTAGAATGATAAATACATTCCATGGGATTAATATGCAATATATGGGACAGATACAATTGTTATATGAATTGATAACAAATACCCTGTATCTTTAAGATCATCAGAAAAAGTAATATGTCTATTTCTCGTACACGCAATATCCAACCTTGAGAGATAGAACACAGATTTACGATAGAAATCTCTGAAGCGGATGGAAGCTTCCAATATTCCTAGTACAGTTTGGAGATGCTTAGGAAACGCCAATGCTTTGTAAACGGATAGCTAAGTTGTCAATCTGTAGTGAACTTTTTCTAACTTTATGTCACCAAAATTCAATAACTTGCGGAGAGGTAGTGACTTTGGCAAGGAAATGTCTAGCACCATAGTGATTCCAGATCATTAGCTATAGCGATTGCTCCAGTATTATCACATTTACATATAATGGTATTTTCAATTGTGGGAACAACACAAGCCATAAATGAATGTCCTTAAACCATACGGGCTTCCTTAGAAGCTCAAAGGCAGCAATATACTCAGCTTCTGCAGATGAAAAGTAGCGAAAATGCTTTGCTTGGCACTTTTCCCAGTCAACAGCACCTCTATCAAAACGAAGAATATATCCTAGTCTGAGACTTAGAGGTCATCAGCATACGTCAGATGTCCAGCATCAGTGTAGCAAGGAGAACGCTAGATAGCTTTCGATTTAGATCATCTCCATAAACTAAAACATTGTCTTTTAGTATTGCCTGAGGTACTTCAGAATGTTCTTAACAAGTATGTACCAGTGAAGATCACTGGATTCTGTTGAATCGCTTTTGTGTTATGACTGCAGACGCAACAATCAGGGCGAGTACATCTCACAGCATACATAATAGAAACCCACAATACTGGAATATGGAAACACTATTGCATGCGCTTCGAAACATAAGCAGGTGAGCAGGCACCTATGTGATTTACTGCAACTCGACAGAATCATAAGCTTAATCTTGCATGAGGCAGAATTACACTTCCACGCTTATCTTGGAAAGTTAAGTACTCATAGTAGAAAAACTATGGCTTATAGATTGATAATTAACGATATAAGCACTTGTTAGACATTAAGATACGCATCATAACCGTAGCTGTGACTCGTATCTCTAGTAGATGCTTAGATTCGGCAAGGAATATATGTCAAGCTATCACTCCTGTATCTTTCGATGGCAAAACCCAAATTTCAGCAAGTAGGATGTACATGAGTGGATGGAAATTAAGAACTCTTAGTAAGATATGGAATGTATCAGGTTTCCCATGAATTGAATATGTCATCGACATACAGATATGAAAGGAAAGTAACAGTTTCTAGCAACTAGACTGTTATGTAGATAGAATAACACATGCTCATCAGGCATTGACTGAAGACCATATTTTGATTTACATGATTTACATCATACGAGGAAGATAGAGACCTTATGCTATTGACCTTGATGCTTGCAGAATTAAAGCAACCAAGTAAATGGAGTCGTATTGAGCTTGCAGACTCGGTTGGATATTATTGGATGACGAAAACACTTCAGGTTGCCATCTGTGTAACTTCGTCTTATTGTAAGATAGTCCATATGAGGGACAGGCTCCAGTTTTAGAGACAGGCCATATTTGCCAGAATCTACTTTAGATAATAGGTACGAGCAGCGTATGGCAATAAGAATTTCCTAATAGCTCTAATGTAGTTGAACAGGTGAGAGAGGTTTCCTCATAATGAGATCCATGGGTTTGATGTGATAGACGGCAACAGATCGCCACTGTAAGACAGAGCTTTATAGGTCGTATGTACAACTCTATGCCATGTATGGTCTATTTATCTTAAAGAGCTAGCACTTAGTAACAACGGTTATTGCCGATTAGGACGGAGAGAGTTCACCAAAAGAGATCCGAAACTTCGTGTCATTTCATGGATATGCATTAGATCCACAGTTCAGAGCATTAAGCCAATATTATCAGACTCGGGTCTAACAATGCCGTCGTTTTATAGTTAGAGAGAGTTCAACCGAAAGATCCACTAACTCATGTTATCACTACAGTCATAGGGATAGTATAATTCGACAGTATAGATCTGTCTGAGCACTAGCAGGTGTCAACTTGTAGGATGCTATGTGCAGAAGATTGGCGAATGATATCACTTTAGGAGGTATGGCATCCAATTAATTCTAGCTATTATCGCATAAACTTTCAGGTGCATTTAAGCTAGAGGTAGATTCAGTGTCTTATAGAAAATAGGAATGGCGTATGTAACTTTCATGAACTTGAAAATAATTTCAAGATCTGGGCTAGACTCCCACAAGATGCTTCTTGATTTATAAGATTTTCATAATTCTACCTAGGAACTTCGCCAGCCATTAAGCTAGAGCAACAAGAGGACTTTGTTTCGGTTAGAGGTAAGTGAATAAAGAAAAGAAACCATAGTTAGTCTTACTCATGAAAAATTGAGGCGTAGTTTTGTGTGCCTATCGAGTATACACTATTAGACTCTGACAGATGGCGCTCTCGTCAATTGACAGGCTATGGTGATAGAAGAATCTCGCTTGAAATAAGTGCCTCACAACCCAGACTTTTAGTAAGACAACTTAGGGCTTGACCTATGCATACCTTCGTATTTTTTATCGGCTGTCCTTTTCAACCTTTTTCAGTTGGAGACCATTATTGAGATATGTGTGCTGCAGTCTCTAGAGCATAATCCCCAAAATGGATCTGTTGGAAGAGTTGTTTGACTCTTCCATGAAGACTCGAACCCTATCTAGTAGGTCTTGTTTCTCCTTCTCCGACACACACTGTCTACTTGTGGATGTTGTAAGGAGGAGTAACGCATGGGCGATTATAATCCCCATGATCCTTGCAGATGATCAGAAAAACTTCTTTGACTCATATATTTGCCCCACGATCAGAACTGTTAGCAATACGATGAATATTGTATCGTACTGTTGCACCCGAATCCGACATGTAGTTTCCTCCTACTTCCTTTTGAAACCACTTTGAAAAGTATTCAAACACTTCTATGTTTATGCTTAAACGTAACCTTAGAACCATAACGGACTAAGTCGTCATTGTTGAAAGTGATGATATGTAGCTTGCTCCTATGCCTGTAGTGATCTTAATGGGTCCTACATACTATCGTGTGTATTAGTCCATAGTAAGTCTCTATGCGCAATGTGCCACTTGATGTGTGTAGGTTTTTTTGTACCTACTCTTACTCGAAATACAAGGAACTGCAGTGTTTTCCCAGACATACAAGGAACGCATTTTTCAAAAGCCCTAAGGTCAGTTGAATTGAGAAGTCCATCGTGTTGCAACTTTTCAATGCGTTTCTTGCTGATGTGTCCAAGACGACAATGCCACAAGAGAGCAGAGTCCAAGTCTAGCTTGGCTCTTTTGTTGCTTACAGTATATATAGAACTTTCATTTGCATAAGAATTAGACAAATCAATTTCAAAAATACCATCCCTTGGGATAGCACTAAAATAAACCATGTTATTCCTAGAAACTTGAATTGTATTATTCACGAAGCGGTTAATAAAACCATCTTCGTACAAACGGGAAACTGAAATTACTCCTCTAGTAATAGAAGGAGCATAATGACAATTGTTCAAAACAATAACTAATCCGCTAGGGAGAGATAAATCAAAGTTGCCAATTGCTTCCACAGCTTCACGTTGACCATTGCCCACGTACAAGCTAAGAGCCCCCGGCTTCAGTTTCCTACTTGCCCTTAGACCCTGCGTTGTATTACAAATATGAGTACCACAACCAGTGTCATAGATCCATGATCTATTAAGGAAAGTATTGAGTTCTATAACGAAGATACCTGAACCACCACCAGCTCTAGAGGCTGCGTTCTTTTTCTTCTTTAGCAACTCGGCTAAGTACTGAGGACAGTTCCTCTTCCAATGTCCTGTCTCACCACACTCATGACAGATTGAGTCCTTTGCGGGATCTTCCCTCTTGGGTGGAGGGGGAATCTTGGGCTTGGGAGCATAAGCGTGCTTATGTTTCCCATTCCCTTGATTTTGTCCCCTGCCAGCCTTTGAGGGTTGCGGTTTGTTGTGCTTTTTACCTTTCTGGACTTTACCAGCTCGAATAGCATGTAGAGCAGGAGCGTTGTTTTTGGGCAGATTAAGAGTTTGCTCATGGAGCTTTAGCATAGCATGCAACTCGTTAACAGTCTTCCCCAGGCTATGCATGTTGTAATTCTGCACAAACCCATCAAATTCCTTGCGTAGACCGATAAGAATCAGACTCATAGCAAGGCCAAGTGTCACGGGGTGCCCCAAACACTCTAGATTATCAATATAGCCCTTCATTTTCAGAACATACGAGCTAACTGGCTGCCCTTCTTCCTGTTTACAGGCGTGAAAATCACGCGTAGTCTGTAGAAGCTCCTGCTCTGCTTGCTGGGCAAACAGAGCTTTTAACTCCTTTAGCATGTCATTAGCATGGAGATTTTCCAGATTTCGTTGGATCTCTGGCTCCATGGTCATGAGCATGAGTCCAGCAATCTCTTTTGATCCTTTAACCCAAGCAGTATGAGCTGCAAGGATTTCAGGAGTAACATGCTGACCCGCAGGAGCTACAAGAGCAGGAGGAAGTGGCTGCTCTAGGTAATTCAACTTATCATCAATTGATAGTACAATCCTAAGTTATCTATACCAATCAATAAAGTTGGGTCCAGTCAGTTTTTGCTTCTCGAAGAAGCCCCTGAAGACCGAATTGTTAGTTGACGAGGTTGTCATCTACAATTGTGAAAAAGTTTAAATATTAGTATTGTCGATAATTAAATTCTTAAAGGAATTAACTACCCAATTAATTACTAATAAGACTAAGATCCAACTTGACCTCTCACTTATTACAGAAGGTCTGACCAACGTGTAAACAAGTAGGGCAAGAGGTAAGCGACGAGCGTTAATTGCATGGAATGCAACTCTTAGATTTATGAGACTAATGACATTAGTAACTCTTATAGTAATGTCAAAAGCATATTTGGTCTCATCTTATGCCTCGGGTCCGAGGTCTGACCAGGAAACTCGATTTAAGTCCACCAAAACAGAACGTGCGAAAATTGACATAGATCTGACCTATGAAAAAATTCGCCATGGGTTGGCAAGGCCCTGAGGTCTGACCAGAGAGGTCAAGCCAAATGCACATGTTCTAATTTTGGCTGGCATAGACTTAAAACTTCATATAAGGGTATACACATAAATGTGATAAAATTGTGTACAAGAAGCATGCAAAACAACTTGTAGCACAAAGTTAAGAAAGCATTTTGTTAACCTTTTTGGTATAGACATCATTTTTTCAAATGTTCACGGTAGCTCCATTTAGGACGCACAAAGAAACAAAGAAACAGGTCAGCACGAAGCGTATTAAAAACCTGACTTCATTTAGGGAATCTTACTTCAACCCGCCTTAAACTTCTCTTATAGTTTGTCCATAATGGGTGAGCCGTACTTCCAATTGACTAATGATGTTATTTTGTATGTTAAGAAACCCTTTTGTTAACATTAGTTTTATTGTTGCCTATATGGTGGGATTACAAATTTGATCAAACCCTATATTGTACTCCTACTTGGTCCGAAAACATAAGTAATTCCAATAATTCCCTCATATGCCTAAGCATGTAGTGGGGCGGGAGAAAATTAAAGATAAATTCAACCCCATATTGTGCATGTAAAACTAAAGCTTCACAAGAAATCAAATTTCATAGTTTAATGTCCGTATTAATTTGTCCAAAAACCCCGGTTTCGCAAATAACACATAACAAGTCACAAGGAGTATGCTTAATATTAGACATGTTCAATCCAAATTTCTCTATAAGTATTAGTCCGGTTTTAAGAGTTTCATAAAATCTATATTTTGCAAATATTGACTAGACACAAGGCATATCACATATAAGCAATTAAAACAGACTAAAATTGGATTGAAAATTGAGGAACAAACTCTTATAATGAAAGCAGTAAATCACATAATGCCTCGAGTTCTCAAAAGAGTCTTCCCCAATTGGAGAACCATAAGACTCTCACTAGGTTTTCTGCTAAAGTGCCTAGATCGCCACATACATCATATAACATGATTGCGTGAGTCTTACAGCCGAGATAAAACAAGAATAGATTAACATAGCAACTTAATTAACATTTAATTTTTAATCTATACTTCTTTTTATCATTTTATGTTTGTGTTCATTCTAGGTTGGTTATTCATTTAGTTATGGCAAGGATTGCATGTCGTTGCCATAATTTTCAATAAAAACAATAAATAATCCAATTTCATGCAGCCCTAGCGTGTTAAAATCGTATGTAATTCATAAATACTAAACTAATTGACTCGTGATGCCACTGTTGGAATTTAACAATCAAGTTAACCAATTTAACTCTAACGAGTACGCAGCGGATAGATCTAGTCTAGCATATATAATTAACATACATTAAACACATAAGGAATGTAAAAGAGTAAATAGGAACATACCCTCGTAGACACCAGCAAATAAATGAAACCAAGAATGAGAAACTAGTGACTAAGTTGTCACCTCTACGAGTGCTCACACAAACACGTAAACAAATACGTCCGGAATGCTAGCCGTGCTTCACGTATACCCAAACACCAAGTGTAATAGCTTAACTATGGATCAATACCAAAATAAGCCGAAAAACAGTTCTGTCCGAGATCCTTTGTCACCCGAGAACCAAAACCTTTTGTTGTCCGATATCGGACAACACTGTGTCCGATCTGTTTTGTTGCTTTGTCCGAGAACGATCAGGAAACAACCAAAACGAGTTTCAACCCTTGTCACGCCTTGACAAGTTGTAAACCAGATAATCAGAAGCTGATATATCACTAGGGGAATCAAGAACAGCTTATAAACACTTGTAGATGTTATCTAGAAGATCACAAGTAATAGATTAAAAGCTATGAACCCTAATTAGGGTTTATAGATTTGGTTTGATTAAGGGAAAAGAATGTAGATAATTTCTGTGTTTCTTGAGGTTGTAATTCGTGAGAATGACCTGGGGTGAGGGCTTTAAATAGCCTCTACAACCCTACTCATGATAAGAGTAAAACTCTTCTCATGATAAGGCTCAAACTCTCCAAACTCAAGTCTTATCACATTCCATCTTCCCTTCTTATCAACAATGAACCTAGACATTCATGGAACCCTTCTAGATCCTTCATTAGCCGGCCAAAAACATTTAGGACAGGCCTTAGGATAATGTCTAATTCGTTTTTGTCCTTTTGGTTTACATTCGGAAGTGTACGTGAAATTAAAACGCATTCTATGTGTTTAACATGGTCGGTGCGTTCATGTAGTTTGACAACATATCAAACACATGAATAACTGCAGCTGGTGAAGTATATACCAATTGCAACTGTTTTCATGTATTAGACTGCTTTCAATCAATATAGCATAATATAAATCAAGACTTACTACGATCTCATTTTCTTCTCAAAAAAGCCAATCCGACTTAAAACAAACAAGACTATAAGGATGTACCCGTAAATAACGAATCCAAGAGAAACTTAACATGGTTCTCCAATAAAAGTTCCATGGGCTCAAAAGGAAAATAAAAATATCCATCTAGTAGGCGAAATTCATGGAAAATAGCTAGCTAGTTAACCTGAGGGTTGAGGACAGCTCCAACAAACAAAACAGCTTTAGAAACGTCTTCTCTTATCATGAACAAGAACGGATGGTAAGCCACAAAACTTGGTGGTGGTTGAGGTGGCGGGGCTCCACCCCCAGTTTGAAGCAACATAGTAAATGCAGTGGCTTCCGTTCCTATTTCATCAACTTCAATAAAAGATTTTTGAAGTATTTTCGACACATAAAGCATACTGTCATAGAGACCTCTCATGTCTACTATCCCGCTGACTGTTTCTTCGTCTTTTCAAAAGGCAATGTGAATCCCATTTGTTTCATAACATCTTCAGGTTCGAAAGAACAAGATATCTTGAACTTGGGTATACATATCTTATCAAGCCACTCATTTTCTAGGTCAAAATCTCCATGAAATAAAGCATCATCAGAATGGAAAAGTTGAAGCAGATTCTTCAATCCATCTTTTTCATGTGGGAGAAACATATACATTGAGAATTTGTTCGATTTATCCTTACTTTTATATGGAAATTTGATCATCTTGTAGCCCTTGAAGGAACCATAATCGAACTCTCAAGAATTTCTCATAAAGGGGACTGAAATCTTCTCCCCATTGATGAGATAAAAGTCTTTATTCGTCGTCCAATCAACAGCAAAAGGGTAAGACCATGTTACTTTGAAATACAAGGCATTCACAAATACCGTCAAATTATCTGGACAAAAATCACTCGCTTTAACAATCGTGGGGGATCAAACCGTTAGTTTCCTTAACGGCTTCATCAAGCTTCACCTATAAACCAATTTTTATTATCAAGCTAAACTTCAACCATACAAGTTTAAATAGAAAAGGTAAACACTTTAATATATACTACAAATTACCTTGTTTGCAAAGTCCACATATTTTGCTTTTGTTTTGTAAATAGTTTTAAGAACCCACTGGTAACAAGATCGAATAGGTTCCAACCTTTTGTCTACCCAAACGCCATTCGCTAAACTGACATCAACACCCGATAAAATCTGCGTTGGTGACTCAGAAAAAAATTGGTCAATGCTTTCATGTCCAATAAATTCCAACAGCTGTTTCAAAGTTTCACCTTCGGCACCAGCAGCAAGCATGCCCAAAATAATCTCAAGTAGGCGAACAAACGAAATTTCCATTCTTGAAACCATTTTGTGCATCATCTAGCAAAGTTTTGGTGACAACCTGTTTACGTAAATTAAAGCTCATAATAATGAAAAACCTCTACTACAATTAATAATGAAAACTATAGTACTAATAAGTATATAAATAGAATGTACAGTTGTCGTGTTGGCTGATATTGTGGCTGTTAGGGCAACTTTCTTCTGCTTCTTTTCTAATTGAATGTGTGGCATGTCAAAAGAAACGGTCCGCTTGGATCGTCTTTCAGCCATTGGATAAAACCTGCAACTTAATGCTAATGAGAGTTCATTATGCCATACCAAAAGTATACATCAATGTCAATGTAACCACTTCTAAGGTGGTGTTTGGCTAAGCTTGTGCATTCTCGAAAAGCCGCAATCCAAGGGATTATGGTATATGTTAAATTCACCCATAAAGACACGTCTTGCATGGGAAAAAACTAAGTCGGCGCTGACGTGAGTTGGCGCGCTTATTACACTTAGTGTAAGCCTTTTCATATAAACTTACCTAAATTTTTTCACAAAATGATAGATTCTAAATAGATTGTAGGTAAAACGATACTTGAATTAAGTAGGATAAGTCCTGATTCGAGAGGGGCTGAATCTCCTGTTACAGAACTTAGGGCCTGCTTGTTTATTTATTTTTATTAAGTTCTGTAAAATTAAAGTGTCTGTCTAGATATAGATATATGTTGTCTGTTTGTTTATAGATATATGACTGTTTGTTTTATGTGCTGAATAAAGTGTCTGAATTGAAGAAAATTACTTTTATACCCTGAAAAACAGTTACGTGGGATTGTATATGAAAAAGTAGGAGGATAAATTTGTAAACTTATTATTTAAGTCATGGACTTAATATGGAGACCCTCCTCCTCATGGCTTTTCCTAGAAAGTCATTTGTTAACTTTAAGCACAAAACAAACAAGCTTTTAATGACTTAATTAATTTACCAAATTTTCAATTAAGACTCATTAAGTCTTTATCAAACACTACCTTAGTCTGGAATTAAGAAAAACTGAAATACATAAAAACAAAGTGCAAAGCCTTTAAAACTAGTTTGCTGAACAGTTAAGTAACTGATCCTAAAAAATAGCTTGACAACTGCTTGTCCACTAATTATGTTTTCTAGCCAGAGAAAATGGGTCAAATAAGTAGTTCAAGAGTGACTTAAACTAGTCCTTTTCAGCTGCTGATTTGACCCAGTTCTTCCTTCGTGAGTAGACCTTTAGTGGAATTGTATCATTACTTCCCTCGGTAAAACGCCTTGTCCTCAAGGCGAAAATATGGAAACTGGGTGGTCAAAAGATCATAGTTTTCCCAAGTAGCTTCTTCAGTAGGACGGTGACATCATAAAATTAAGAGCTCTAAAACAGGTTGACCAGCTTCAATTACCCAGCGATGAGCTAGCACAGAACTTGGTTGCAAATCAACCTCCCAATCCTTAGTAATGGGTAAAGGAGGGGCTGGAGTGTACGGGAATGAGCCGTGAGATGGTTTAAGCATAGAAATGTGGAACACCGGATGAATGCGAGCATTGGAAGGAAGTTCCAACTTGTAAGCGACCGGGCCCACCTTACCAATAATACGATATGGGCCATAGAATCTGGGAGAGAGTTTTTCATAGCGGCGCTTAGCTAAAGTCTTTTGACGGTATGGCTGAATTTTCACAAAAACATAATCTCCTTCTTGAAATGACAGCTCGCGACGCTTTGTGTTAGCTTGGTTTCGCATCCGATCTTGGGCCTTGACTAAATTACCACGAAGAAGTTTGAGCATATCGTCCCTCTCAATGAGTTGGTGCTCCAAATCCGCATTTTTTGTTTCTCCAGCAACATAAGGAGGGAGTGGTGGTGGATCCCTGCCATAAACACCAGAAAAAGGGGTTGTACCTGTCGACGTATGAAATCCCATGTTGTAAGAATATTCAGCCCATGGTAGATAAGAAGACCAATTGGTCGGTTGTTCATGAGCGAAGCAACACAAATATGCCTCGAGGCATTGTTTTGCACTTCCGTCTGGCCGTCCGTTTGAGGGTGGTAACTTGTGCTCATTTGCAGTTTTGTTTGACATAAATGAAACAGCTCCTGCCAAAAGTTGCTAAGAAAAATGACATCCCGGTCAGAAATGATTGAACGGGGAAACCCATGAAGACGAACAATCTCCTTGCAAAATACTGATGCGACTCCCTTAGCCGTAAATGGGTGAGATAAGCAAAGAAAATGAGCGTATTTGCTTAACCGATCAACCACAACCAAAATGGTATCGACCCGATTAGATATAGGTAAACCCACGATAAAATCCGTAGAAATGTCTTCCAAAATACATGTAGGAATAGGTAAGGGTTGGAGCAAACCTGCGGGGGATAAAGTTTCATACTTTTGTTGTTGACAGGTCAAACATTGTTGAACAAAATTACGAACGTCTTGTTTCATTTTGGGCCAGAAGTATTGAGCTGAGAGTCGTTTTAGAGTCTTTAGAAAACCACCATGACCACCAACTGGGGTCGCATGAGCCTCATGTAATAATTTGTGCCTGAGATCCGGGACATCAGGAATTACCATGCGTTGTTTGTAAAAGAGGAGCTGACGGGCGAAAGAAAAATCAGGTTCGGAAATTGGGTCGCGATGGTTGATTATGTTGCTGGTGTAGGGATCAACATGTAAGCCGGCTTTGATATCAACCACTTCAGAACAGTATGGTACTGATAAGGTAAATAAGTCGCCCGAATAGGGTCGACGGGACAAAGCATCAGCACCTTTGTTTTCCTTTCCAGCCCGGTGGGTAACAGAGAAGTCATACGGCATGAGTTTGAGTAAGAGTCGCTGTTGCTCGGTGGTTGTAATGCGTTGTTCCAGCAAAAACTTCAAAGTATAATGATCTGTGCGAATGAAGAAGTGGCGACCTAACAAATAATGGCTCCATTTTTGAACAGCCAACACCAGTGCGAGTAATTCACGATCATAAGCGGATTTAAAACGGTTGTTAGGTGAAAAGCCCTTACTAAAATATGCTACTGGATGATCTTCTTGCGAAAGTATAGCCCCCACCCCTTCTGAGGAGGCGTCACATTCCACCGTAAAATCTTTCGAGAAATCAGGTAAACGTAGAACCGGAGTAGACATTAAAGCTTGTTTCAATTTGTGAAAGGCTGTCAAGGCCTCCGTGGACCAAACGAAACCGTCTTTCTTAGTGAGGGTTGTGAGGGAACGGGCTATCATCCCATAATTACGAACAAAACGTCTATAGTACCCCGTCAGCCCCAAAAAACCACGGACTTCCTTCACAGAAGTTGGAACAGGCCATGATTGGATTGCTGAGATTTTTTCTTGTTCCACATGTACTCCTACAACAGTAATAACATGACCCAAAAACACAACTTGGGTTTGACCAAAGCAACATTTGGACAGCTTAGCAAAAATCGATGATCATGGAGCAATGCAAGGGCCTACTCTAAATGATTCATGTGTTGTTCCATATCGTAACTGTAAACTAAGCTATCATCAAAAAAACCAATATAAATGGCCTCAAATATGGTCGAAATAAATCATTCATTACCGACTGAAATGTCGAGGGAGCATTGGTCAGCCCGAATGGCATAACTTTGAATTCATAGTGACCCGAATGCGTTCGAAATGCTGTCTTTACCACGTCTGATGGGTTTACCCTGATTTGGAAATACCCAGATCGCAAATCAAGTTTGGAAAAAACTGTTGCGCCATATAACTCGTCCAAAAGTTCATCAATATTGGGTATCGGGTACTTGTCGGCGACTGTAATTTTGTTTAAGGCACGGTAGTCCACACACATTCGCCACGTGTTGTCTTTCTTCTTGACTAACAAAACTGGGCTAGTACTAGGTTGTATGAACCCGGCTGTTAAGAGTTCATCAACTTGCTTTTCAATTTTAGTTTTTTGGGAATGAGGGTAACGGTATGGTCGGATATTAGGTGGGGTGGAATTAGGTAACAAGGGAATAGAGTGGGAAGTAGAACGGAAAGGAGGAAGGGTGGTAGGTTCATGAAATACCCCTTGATATTTTATCGATTAATGGTTGTAACTGATTAGGTATGACAGGTGTGGTATTGATGTCGATGGCTAAATGCTGAAAAGAAGCAGATTTTTGAGGACCAGAAGATATACCTTGTAACTTGTATTGCTTGCCATCTAGAGTAAAAATCATAAACATCTCGTTCCAGTTTGCTTGAACGGTATTGAGAGTAGCTAGCCATTGAATACCTAGAACAAGGTCTGCCCCCCGATTGAGAATGGATAAAAATCTTGAACAATCTTTAGGTCGGGTAATTGCACAGAAACATCCTTGCATAGTTGATTGCACCTGATGATATCTCCATTCCTGATTTGTACACCGAAAGGGGTAATAAACTCGGTGACCATCTTCAATTCACGAACCAACAAATCAGAGATAAAATTATGAGTAGAACCGCCATCCACCAAGATCAGTACTTCAGTTGTTCCTATAGTACCTCGAAGTTTCATTGTAGTTACGTTGGCTTTGCCAAATATAGCATGCAGGCTTATTTCGGCAAAGTCCTCTTGATCATCTAACTCCTCGCATTGACGGTGGGATTAATTGGTGTTTCTTGTTCTTCAGAAGCTTCTAACAATTTGAATGTACATGTCTTACAGCGATGACCTGGGCCATACTTCTTTCCACATCGAAAACACTCCCCTTTAAGGTACCGATTTTGTTTTTCAGAAATTCGTAGGGGGGTTCGTTGGGTTATGGAAGGGGTGTTAGGGTGAACAGTACTTTTGTTGGTGTCGGCTGTAAGAGGTTTTGGGCTGGGGCTCCATGCGACTCCTTTATTGGACTTAGAAACACCCACTTTTGATTCGTACTCTAAAGCTAGGCTTGCTGCGTTGTACACAGTTCGTGGTTTCTGGATGCGCACGTCGGTTTTTAATTCTTCTTTGAGACCGTTCAGAAAGACTCCCAACAAGCAATTTTCTGGCCAGTTAGAAACCCTAGCAGATCGCCTAGCAAACTCCTGCCTATATTCCTGGACGGATCCCGTTTGTTTGATGCTACAAAGATATTCATCCGGATTCTGGAACTCGGCTGGACCAAAAATTTTCTGGAACGCAAGAACTAATTCCTCCCACAGGGTGATCGTCTGATCCGCTGAAAGCCATGAAAAAAGGTCTAGAGCATCACCTTCCAAGTGCATAGAGGCGACATCAACCTTCTCTGCATCTGGAATTTGGTAATAACGGAAATACTTTTCTGCTTTTAAGATCCAACCACGTGGGTCTCCTCCGGCATAAGCCGGAAAATCAATTTTTGTAAAGGGCCTGTGATGTTGATGTTGTGACCTCCAGGAACTCTCTCCATGGTTGTCATTGTATGATTTTCCCCGTATCTCGACATGACTTTTAAGGGCTGCAACATCTTCCTTGAGTGTTTCCATGGACTCCAACCGAGCAGCAATCGCTGCCAATTGAGCCGCAATTGGGTCGGGATCGGTTTGATTCGTGGAGCTTCGGGTAGCAGGGGCATTCGAATTCCCAGCAATTGAACCAAATGATAGATTCTAAATAGATTGTAAGTAAAACGATACTTGAATTAAGTAGGATAAGTCCCGATTCGAGAGGGGCTGAATCTCCTGTTACAGAACTTAGTCTGGAATTAAGAAAAACTGAAATACATAAAAACAAAGTGCAAAGCCTTTAAAACTAGTTTGCTAAACAGTTAAGTAACTGATCCTAAAAAATAGCTTGACAACTGCTTGTCCACTACTTATGTTTTCTAGCCAGAGAATGGGTCAAATAAGTAGTTCAAGAGTGACTTAAACTGATCCTTTTCAGCTGCTGATTTGACCCGGTTCTTCCTTCGTGAGTAGACCTTTAGTGGAATTGTATCACAAAATTTTAACTTTAACTTGTTCTAAACGTTGTGAAATTCGCCCCAGCCGCCCACGCCCCGCAAGCATTATGTTTTAAAACTTTAACTTGTTCTAAACGTAACTAAGGTACAAAACATATTCACAAATAAATCAACCACAAAGACTATATAATAAAAGCCAACAAAAATAATTTTTTTAACTTAAAACAAGAATATATTACCTGAATGCTCAAAGATGTTGAACTTTGTTTTGCTTCAATCGTCCAAAGTAATAACTAGTGCTTGGGTATATATATATATTCTTCCCCCAGTTTTATTAAGGGCCCTTTTTATTATAACATTTATAGTTAGAAAGAAAAAAAGTTTCTTTTATTACTTTTAGAAAGAAAAAAAAAATATTTTATATTTTTAGTTTTTTATTTAAACAAAAAAAAAGAATATTAGTCTCTCCATTTATTTTTTAGGGTTTTGCCAAAATCACTTTTTTTTTGAAAAGCAGTATTATATATATAATAGAGACTAGCAAGATGCTAGAAAATACAATTACACACTCTAAGCTAATCAAACACGATACAAAACACATCAGGTTACTTCACCCTACGCGTGCAAAGGAAGCGACCATAAGAATCAAACACCGAACAAGAACCGACTTAAATCACGAAAAACACGAGCCTTTGCACCAATCCACCCAGCAAATACCAAGTTTCTTAAATCTGTGTGAAATCCAAAAGAAAGAAATCAACTGAATTTCAAAAAATATATCAGCGACCACCATCTCTTTAGACTTAAAAACCTTGCTATTGCGCGCTTTCCATATCAGATACAAAGAACTCCGAATGACGGCTTGCCACACGCTCTCAAGTTTCGATGAAACTAAACCATGAGAGGATAAAATATCTGATAACGATGAGCCATTAAAGCAACCAATACCCCACCACAAAAAAATCTTTGACCAAACAGCAGAAACAAGAGGACATCGAACCATAATGTGGTCAATTGTTTCAACGGCATTCTCGCAACATGGGCATAACGTGGAGTCTAAATCTATCCCAATATGATCCAGAATAGACCTTACCGGGATCCGCCCACATTTTAACCTCCATATAAATACATTAACTTTCCTAGGCACGAACTTACACCAAGACGTTTCTTCAACATAAGTGACCGCCCGAAGGATTTTCTCATCAATTAGCTCTCTGATATGTTTAACCGAGAACACTTCATCAGATGCAAGAAACCAGCGCGAAGAGTCCACATACCCCAAAACTGGGGCTAAATCTCTTAGAATGCTACTTAATTCCTCTAATTCACCCAATGATATCCCTCTAGGAACACCCACCCACTCCTATTTCCACCTCCACCCATCACTACCCCATTCACCATGATTCCTAACTAAGACATCTTCATCCCCCTCAAACCTAAAGAGCCTTGGAAATCTTTCACACAATTTGAAGTCACCAGCCTTTTATCCTTCCAAAAGACTGATATACCACGCCACTTTACTAACTTTTCTACCAACAAAAGAGGGGTAAACACAACCCCCGTTCTATCTAATCTACTTGCCTACTCGGAACAATATTACCCCATAGTTACCCATGATTAATTACTCTAACCGCTCAAATGTTTCATATTAACCCCCGACTCACGATACAAGCTTTTTATCCTCTCGAACCCACAACTCTTTCTCCTTCCGCCGAAATCGCACACATTTGCCCACAAACCCAGTTGGGAAGCACTTAAGACTCCCAACATCTAGACCCCCCAACTCAAATTTAGATAAAACTTTATCCTATTTTATCCAAGCCATTTTGCGAGTGTCCTTTCCCCCACCCCAAAAGAATTTTTTTCTCACCCTCTCGAGAGTATTAATCACACTAGTCAGAGCACGGTACAAGGAAATGTGGTACAACGTAATGGTACCAAGAACGGACTGGGACCAACGGTGAAGTCGCCACCCAAAAAGATATCGATTTAGCTTTCATTTGATGTGTGTCTTTATACTTGCTCCACAATTATTCCTCAGCTACCCGCCTTATTCATAATATACCCCAATAGGAAGACCATGTTACATGAAGGTAATTTATCCGGACGGTCATTTTATCATATGTGCCATTTACTTTTCTTATAATAAAATCGCCATTTCCTCTACTTCAACTTCATAAACGCCCACACCATAAAGCTTACTCTTACTTAAATTGATCCTAAGACCTGATGCTTTTTCAAAACACTTTAGCAACCACATCAAATTCCTTCCATTATTCCTGCTCTGGTCACAAAAAATCATTGTGTCGTCTACATACTGTAGATGTGAAACCACCACTCGATCTCTTTCGACTGTAATCCCCTTGAGCACGTCGTTATTAATTGCTTCATTAACTACAACATTAATTCCTTTCGCAGCAATTAAAAATAAGAATGGTGATAAGGGATCTCTTTGTCTAATACCTTTTGACATCTCGAACTCCTTTATAGGCGAACCGTTCACCAACACCGATATTGAAGATGTTTGAAGACACACATCAATCCATTTACACCATTTCTGTCTGAAACCCATTTGTAACATCACTTCCTGAATATAATCCCAATTTACGCTATCATAGGCCTTTTCAAAATCAATCTTTAGAAGCATGCCCTTTCCTCGATTTCTCTTCACATAATCCACAACTTCATTCGCCACAAGAACGTCGTCCAATATAAATCTTCCCTTTATAAATGCATTTTGCACTTCACCAATGACTTTACCAATCACCCTCTTAATTCTATCAGCTAACATCTTTGAAATTAATTTATAATAACAACCGATGAGGCTTATTGGCCTAAAGTCATTCAACCCAATTGGGTCGGAAATCTTCGGAATTAATGAAATAAAGGAAGAGTTACAGCCGCTACTAATTTCTCCTTTCTCCTAAAAGTGATTGACTGCATTTATTAAATCACCTTTTATGATTTCCCAATACCGCTTTATAAAGTGGAAGTTGAAACCGTCAGGACCAGGTGCCTTCGAGCTACCATAATTTTTTACCGCTAGCCAAATTTCTGTCTCTGAAAAATGATCCTCCAACATGCTCACATCATCCGCTGAAATCCTTTGAAATCCGTTACTGAATATACCTGGCCTTTCCCCACTAGTCTCTGTAAAGATGGATTCATAGTACTCCCGCACCCCTCTCTTGATTTCTGAAGGTTCTTCACTCCACGTCCCATCAACAATTAGCCCCCTCATAATATTCTTTGATCTTCTCTTTCTGATGACCGAGTGAAAATATTTCGAGTTCTCATCCCCCTCGACTGACCACTTAACACGAGCCTTTTGTTTGTACATCTGAGCTTTTATTTTATCTTTTCTTAACCATTCTTTTCGCGTATCTTTCCATTGCATTCTTTCAGACTCGGACATGATTCTTCTTTCGGCCTCTCTGTCCCACCTGTTAGCCTCGTCTCTAAGACTATCTACTTCCTTATCAATCTTTCCAAATTTATCTTTGCTCCAAATCTTTAACTCCTCTTTGACGTTTTTCAACTTATCTCTAAAAACTCTGTCGGGAACCACGGACCTAACTTGCTTATTCCATCCCCTCCTCACCACTTCTTCTGCATCTTTATCCTCAAACCAGACATCAAAAGCTCGGAACGGTTTAGGTCCAAAATCCACTACTTTATCTCGTAACAAAATGGGGCAGTGATCCGAGAGTTTTCTATCAAGAGCTACTACTGATAAATCTGTCCACAAATCCCGAAAACCCCCCGACACAAGGAATCTGTCTAGTTTGCCAAATTTTAAACCGTCATCGCTAATTCTCGTGAAGCGCCTTCCACCCATCGGTACATCTATGAGTTCACATTCTCTAATAAACTCGTTAAATTTTCTTGCACTTCGATCATTATATTGTGAATTCATTCTCTCTTCTGGGCCTCTCACTTCGTTAAAATCGCCAAATATACACCACACAACGTCCCTTATACCTAACACGTTGCCCAATCTATTCCATAGCTCTAACCTCTTATATTCATCCAGTGGCCCGTATACATTCAGAAGACCAACTAGACCCTCCACTCCTTTCCATTTTCCAACAACTGCCAAAAAACCCTCTTCACCAGCCGCGTGAGTGCCAATGAAGATGTTGGAATCCCATATCGTGAATCTCCCATCTGAATTTACTTGAGCAAAACCAAAATTGTTGTCATACCACATTCGCTTAACAAAAATTTCATCCACCTCTTTGAATTTAGTTTCTTGCAACCCCACAACACACGGTTTCTCACCGTCCCCAATCTTTTTCACCCATTCTACTTTATCATCAGTCCCTAAACCCCTCACATTTAAAGAAATAATTTTAACCATTGGTTAATTAGAAAAGAAACGATGTGATTAAACGTACCAATGAGTATAACATACTAGATGTTGTCCCGGCTCGAACACACTTCACCTTTGTTGCCACTATTATGGAATCTTAGCCGAGTCGAGTCATCAGAGCTACTTGAAATACTCGAAGTTGACACTCTCCCATTCGTTGCCACTATTATGGAATCTTTGTTCTTACCTTTAACTTTGGCTCTATCTACCATGATCTTCATACTCAGTTTCCCACCAGGAGTTGTGCTACTGCTTTTATTAGTGACTTTTTTTTTACCTCTAGCTACGCTTGTCCTCCTTCTCGTACTATTATCACATCCGCTGTATTGATCTTCATATATTGGTTCATTATCATCATCATCCCCAATTATATTTGACTTTTCTATAATAACGAGGGGGTAATTACCCCGCGCGTTGCCGCGGGAGTTAAGTTTTTTGCATTGTTGTTGTGCAAGTTTCGGTTTGGTAAATATCAATATTGGTCTCATTTTATTCGTGGTTCAGAAGCATTTCTGTTCGTATATTTTTTATTTAAAAAATTTATGTAAAAAAGTTGCGAATAAAAGAAACTTGAAAGGCCTTTTTTATTTTATTTTTTAAAAATTTATGTAAAAAAGTCGTAAACAGTTAAAAGTTGAGGGTCCGTTTTGTAAATTTTTTTTTGTTTGTTTGGGCCAAATTCTGGGCTAGTTTTTGGGCCGGTACTTTAGCATTGTAGCAGCTACAGCGCCGCCGACCATTTGTGAAATGTATTATAGAGTAATATCCACCGAATAGATCTTGTCATCTATTTTTTTCTTTGAAATGTAGACTCTCTTTCTACTTTCTTGGGCTCTTCTTTACTAAGCCTAGCTGATGCCTTAATACTTCCATTATTGGGCCCTTCTATATTTTTATCATTAACAAGCCCATTTTGAAACTCTTGTGAGTAAAAAAGACACACCATTTTATAACTGACATATTTTAAAAAAACAACCGTTGTCATTTGTTGACTTTCCAGTCCCTATGTTGCCGCCTTCTTCCTCGAGCTATCAGTCTTTCTACTTTCTTCTACTTGTTGGATATCCTCACGACAAGACATATCATCAACTTTTTTCCTGTGCATCTTCCATCAACTGTTGCTCCGGAATCCACTTTTGCTTGAAAAATGCTATCAACATTCAAATTAATCTCCGGGTCGTTAGTTGAAAATTTTTCATCGCGAGGATTACCACCCTGAGTTTCTTCAACCTCATCGTCGTAATCCTCAAACTCGCTAGATTTCACGGAGTCGCTACAATCTTGACCTTCATCTTCATGTAATACTCCGTTGTCATCTTCACTACTTGTATCTTTATGATGATTACCCTCCACCGCAAATAAAGTGTATCTATCCTCCTGTCCTTTGCTCGAAAAGCAGTCAATTGATACATACCTATCTTTATATTGCTTAGAATCCTTTCCATGCCATCGACGTTTGTTACACCTCGAAACCTAACGAAACCGAACCGCTGACCACTCCTAAGTCTCCTCTTCGGCATGTATAGATCAACAATCCAACCGTAATTGCGAAACATTCTCCATAACTGGACCGTGTCCCAGTTACTGGAAATCCGAAAAACATGAACGAAACAATCGAAGGATGCCTCACTTTGGTCTTGTACTCTCTTAAGCCCTCGTTGTACCATTTACCGTTTGCCTGACTCTACGAAAAACACTCACCCTCTCACCCGCTCTCTCTCTCTCTCTCATACAGTAGTTTTTTTCTCTCTCTTTTGGAGCATACGATGATATACACATCCAGAAAACCCGACTTAGACAACTCGACAAATCATGAAAAGTTGCAAATAACTTTC
>BQNB010058799.1:27301-37612 GCA_026074375.1 Tanacetum coccineum
TTTTTTTTTAATATAATGGGTTGTACGTTTGTGACCATATCGATTATTTTAAAGTTATTAGGTATCGAAGATGTTTTCGCGGGTATTTTTTTATCTGAATAAATCAGAACTTTTGTAATATTTTTTTTTTTCCATTCCTACTTTGTGCATACAAATTAAAAAAAAAAAAACGGGCTGACCCAAAAATTGCAGCCCGTTACTGTAGCAACTGACAGTGGATCAGTCAACAAATGTGTATATTTATAATATAATGGAATGCGTGACCGATTCCTTATAGCGAGTGCATGGGCGAGAATGTGACGGGTAAAGGAAAAGGAGTTAAAGGATCTTCTTATTTCTTGAGGAGCTTTACGTCCTCTTTGAAGAATGATGTTGCCAGACATTTCTGTAAGGAAGAATTTGATGTAACGAAACAAATTTAGTTATAAAAATGAGAATTTTCTGTAGATGCTTACGCTTGATGTTTGTGGATGTAGCCATGTAGGAACCTGACCGGAGGAACTCATAAAAAATGACGGGGTGGTAGAAAGAGTTTCAATCAAATCAATCAATAAAGATTTTTAAGCTTCTACAATATCCCATGATGGGGAAACGAAAATTACATTTGATTGTACAACAAATGAAAGTGGAAAAAGAGAGAAAGTAAAAGTAAAAAAAAAAAATCAAATCACTTGCAGTCGAAAAATTATTGGGCCGAAACCCGACCAACCGGATAATCACAACCCGCCAACAAAAGCAATTAGAAAATGGCGGTTATATAACTGTAAAAGAGTTATATAACCGAAAAACAGTTATATCTGAAAGGTTGTGACAGTTAGAAACGAACCATCACAATGGTTCAGTCACACCCGTTCGTTTAGTATATATAGGAACATTTCTGTAATTCAAAATATGATGACAAGTTTATTAATAAGAAAGATAGGATTTCGATATATTTGATTCAAAAGTTTTGTTTATTTCGATCCAAGATCAAGTTTATATCCAACATTGGCATCAGAGCTTGGTTGATTAACCACATCATCATATACCATTTTTGTGTTTCTGTTTGTGAATCAAAACAAACCACGCACAAGATTTTTTTTTCGGCCAGAAAGTTTTTTTTGCAATCAAGATTAAACACGAATCAAAACTTCATCTTTGTGATTAATCAAAAAGGAGAATCCAATCCTGTCACCAAGGTTTTATCAAACCGGTAACAAGGGTTCCATCCCAAAATTGCAAATTGTTGATATTCAATCAAACCGAAAAATTTCATAACCCAGAAATTTAAAATCAAAGGGTTAGGCACGGTTGTAAGAATTTGACAGATTCAAAACAAAAATCACATCAATTTTGGATAACACGAAGTCATCATCAAAGGGGCAGAAAGCAAGATCAATAGAAAGAGGAACGAACACACCTGTTTGAAAGAAACAAGTATCGCACCATCAATCAGAATCATAAATTGATTCAAGTTAAACACAAAGCCCCAAATTCGTAGACGGTTTCAAGATCCCCAAAATTTGCGAAAACCTAATTTCGCAAAACAATCAAGGGAATCCAGAGAATCAAGAAGATCACAACAACCGCAGAAGAAGAAGAACGGTCACCACCAATAACAAGTTTCTAATGTTGTTAAAATTATGAATAACAAGTATGCCATTGGGCTCATTTTAGATGGGCTTTAATGATTCACATTTCAACAACTAAAGAAAATTGGAAAAAAAAAAGAATATGATGCGGTGAACGTGGATCGAACACGTGACCTTCAGATCTTCAGTCTGACGCTCTCCCAACTGAGCTATCCCCGCTATCTGTTTAAATCTTTCTTTTACAGATACTTGTAATATGTTCTCAGAAATATGTTTTGTAAGACTTGAATAAAACATGTAAAGGTTAGTGATCTGAAACCTTTGGTCACTGATTTCTTTCTTGTTAGGTTCACGTATATTCGAAGCTCTTACAAAATATAATATCAATTTTATTTTTCAAAAATACAAATACTGATTCATTGCAAAGTATAAGGGTGTACACCAAAATTTGATGAATACATGCTAACAAAAGAAGTCCACCCTATATAAAATGAGACATTGCATGACCATAGTGAATGAATCCTCTTTAATGCATAATGCCATAAAGAAAGCTTTCAGAAGAAAGAAAAGCATGACACATTTAGGCTTTTAAAAACTTATATAAAATAAGCTAGCATTAATAATACATTAAACTACTCAACCACCATCATAAAATAGCCGTCAGTCAATAAAGTGTAGTAACATCGATGATACATTAAATAGGTGAGATGCTTGTGTTTGGTACAATATTTTTTTTACTTTAGATATGCAAACTTAAACATGGTTTAGGTCACAAAACAACAATGATTTTTTTTCCAAAATTCCGTCTTGATACGCGAACTATATAAAATATCATTAAATGCAATGATTTTTGGCAAAATGTTATAACATACATATTTTGATGTCTTGTCAAGTTAAAAATAATAACACGTGTCAGTTTTTCTTGGATAAAATTAAAAATTAGTCATATTTTCGTGTAGAGGTAAATGTGAGTGGTCTCTCTATCTTCACATAAAACTTAGATGTTCACATCTTACCTCAATCATATTCATGGAAATATATCAGAAGTTGCAACGTTTAAATGCATATCGTTATATCATAAGCAAATCTAAACATTATTTTTGAACGTGCTTATTGTTAAGAGCCTCTAAGTACTTAGAAATTTAGAAGCGAAAACAGAAAAAAAAACCACAAACATTTTTAAAGACTTTCACTTGCAACTCACATTGAGAAAGTGGTTGAAGACTATCCAAATCATTAAATGAACATTAAACCCAACATTGAACATCAAATCTTGACCCTCTATTCCTTTCTCTCGGATCAATGAATGTAAGGCTAAGATCACACTTTCAAACAAACACAAAAATCCCCAAACAAACATGTTATATATATTAGTATACATATTAGATTGTTTAGGGGGTCAAGTGATAATTTAGCCCAAGTTTAGCCCAAGTAGGGATTATATGTCGGTTCCATGAACTCTATATATACCATACAGGGTATTCATAAAGAATCGACTTGTTTTTTACCTCCATTGTAGCAGCAGCCAAGTTCAACTCGGGTTAGGGTTGGTTTTCTTCCCCCATCATCTCTACAATAAAGAAGTGAGGGGGGAGGGGTCGTTGTACCATTTTCTTTTCCTTTGTTCTTAATAAACAAATCGTTGGGAGCAAGATTACGTGTCATTTACTTTTCTGTCGTGTTGCTTTTATTCATTCGTATCGAGTTATCCGCATTCTAGCATCCAGGTTGTTGGTCGATATTCCAACAAGTGGTATCAAGAGCCTTGGTTCGAAGGTCTCGGGTGGAAGCTAGGTTCGATAGTTTGAAGGTTCCGTTGTTTGTTTTTAAAGCAACAGAGGTGTTGTTTTCTGTTGATAGGTTTTGACAACAGGTTTGTTGTTCGGTTCGTGACAACAAGGTGCAACGGTTGGTCGACAGAAAAGGGGTCTTGAAGCTTCGGTTTTTGTCCAGGTACTTGCGACAAAGAGAGGTTTCAAGAGGATCTTTTAGTGTTCGTTTTTCTGGAAGGAGCGGAAGGTATTTTGCTTGGGCTACCAGGTTCGTCGACTAAAAGGGTTCTTGGACTTTCGAGTTGTCGAGATTATCGACACGGGTTAAAGAAAGTTCAAGGGTTGTTGGTCTTTTTGGTTATTAAAGATCGACGGCTGGTGTGTTTGGGTTTGTCGGGTTTCTCGACAAAGAACATAACCAGGTTTCCTCGGTTTTCGGTTATTGAAGATCGAGGAAGTTCTGTCTTTTTTGTTGGGTTTTCAGTGTCGAAGTTAAAGCAAAAAGAAGACGATAATCTCTGTTTGGCGGGTTGCTTCAAGGAGCATATGATAAATTAAAGGTTCATGCATGTAGATAATTTGAGATTATATGCACGTAAGCAAGTTTCTTGGTTCATGCACATGAATATGATTTGTTTTATCAACTAAAAGAAAAAGGTGTCCTTGTTGCATGTATAAAGGATTAATTTACATGCAAGTGTTGAAGTTTCACTGTTACATGCACATGGGAAGTTATTTAATTAGAAGCTTTATTTGTTAAAGGTTTATTTAACAAAAGTGTGGTACAAGTGTTCTAGCTTTGTTACATCACGTGATGTAAGGAATAAAGAAGGTTTATTCCTTTTTTAAGTTGAAGTTTTAATTTGTTGAAGGTTTATATTTGACAAATTATTTAAGTTTCAAATATTTCTTGTCGTGTTGCTTGGTAGCTTGGATCACAAGTTTACAGTTTAGCATATAAAGTCGACAAGGGTGTTACACACGTGTACTTTGTTTAGTTCGGTGTTGTGAGGTTTACATCGCAAGGTTATCAAAATAAACAAAGGGTTTGAAAGAAAAAAAATGACGGGAATCAAGTTTGACATCAAAAAATTCGATGGGACGAATGACTTCGCACTATGGCAGGTAAGGATGAAGGCTTTGCTGGAATAGCAAGGATTAGTTGCAGCATTGGAGGAGTTACCTGCAGCCACAATAGCGGCATACGATAATGTCATTCAGAAAAAGGCTTTCAGTTCATTATCTTGTGTTTGGGTGATCGGGTTCTACGGGAGATCACAAAGGAGACGACTGCAGCGGGATTTGGAAAAGTTAGAGACTTTATACATGACAAAGTATTTAGCTAATCGCTTGTACTTGAAGAAGAAGTTATATACTCTTCAACATGCATCCGGGTAAGATTCAGACTAAACATATTGATGAGTTTCACAAGATGGTAGGTGACTTAGCGGCTATAGATACTGCTATATCAGATAAGGATCAGGCATTATTATTACTCACATCTTTACCATCATCTTACGACAACTTCGTGGAGACTTTGCTATTTGGTCGGGATACCATGAAGCTAGAAGACGTGGTCGCGACACTTAATTCTAAGGAACTTCAGAAGATGACAGAAGCAAAGGGTGATGGTGATGAAGGGTTTTATGTAAGGGGGAGATCTGGTCAGAGGGATATGGAGCAGGGTACATATAGTGCGTGGCCAAAGTCACATGGAAGAAGCAGCAGACTCGGGTGTTATGTATGTCAGTCTGAGGAGCATTTGAAAAGGGATTTTCCCATGTATAATCACAAGAAATCTCAAGGTTTTGTTAGGAATAAAGATCAGGTATCTGGTTCTGGAGCTGATGGGTATGACACTGTTAATGTTATGATGGCTATGAGTGTTGAATAGCTATTGAACTGGATCATGGATTCAGAGGGGCTCATACCATATAACATACATGAGAGATTACTTGGTTGATTTGAAGAGTATGATGGTGGTAATATACTGCTTTGTGGTGATGGCAGGAAATGCCGTGTATGAGGGACAGGTAAGGTTCAAGTACATATGAGGGATGTGTCAAGTTTCGTGTTGGACAACGTCAGGTATGTTCCGGAATTAAGGCGAAACTTGATATCGCTGGGTACTCTTGAAAAAGAGGGTTTTACCGTGAAGATGTAGTCTGGCAAGATCAAGGTTAAAAAGGGTTCACTGGTGGTACTATCAGGAACAAGAAGAGCTAATTGCGTATATACCCTAGATGGTCAGGCAGTGACTAGAAAGACATTGAAGGGTAGGAAGCAGTTAGGAGAATATCAGACTGGGTGGAAGATCAAGACGGGTAATGTTCTTGATTTTTTGTAATCAGAGGTCTACACAACAATGTACGAAGAGTAGGGTCGCCAAGCATTTGGGTGTTGCAGGGTTACAGCAGCAGAATGGGTTAGTTAAGGAGACAAACGTGACACTCTTGGCTAAGGTACGTTTTTTATGATTCAGTCTGGTCTGTCCAAGGTTTTTTGGGCAGAGGATACAACCATGTCTACATATCTAGTGAATAGGTCACCATCATCAGCGATTGGATTTAAGACACCTGTAAATATGTTAGGGTTTTTGGTTGGCTTGCTAGTATTAAGCAATGGATGCTTGAACCGGTTAAGGTCAAGTGCATATTCCTAGGATACCATAAAGGTATAGTAGGTAATAAGCTTTGAAGGTTAGATGACGTTACTTCAAAGGTAGTGCTTTACATGAATATGGGTTTTAATGAAAGCGAGGAATACAAAAAAACTTGCATTGGTTCTAGTGTAGATACGGGTTCAGTGCATGTGTTGCAAGAAGTTGAGTTTGAGGTGGAACCGCAAGAGGATCATACATTTGAGGTGGAACCTCATAGGAATGTCGATCACGTAGCTGGTTCACAGGAAGTACAAACTTAAGATTTGATATACTATCATTCAGCACGTGATAGGGAGCAACACTTAGCATAGGAACTATTCAGCTATAGAAAAGACAGTAACGAGGCTGCTTTTGCAGTTGCTGCAATGGAAAAGATATATGCACATGAGTCATTGACTTTTAATAATACCGTTGCTTGTGAGGTGATTTCCAAGTGGAAGGCTGGATTGAAAGATGATATGGATGCTCGGTCAGATGTGTATGTGCTCAGCAACGGTTGTAAGAAATGCAGTGACGACTGGTATGTGCTTAATTACACATATCATTTTCTATTAAAACCGGACTTAAATGACCAAAAACGTACCAAAAATACATTATATTTATATATTTTGCATTTGTATTGTGCAGGTAACGGATATCTAAGAAAAGGACAAAAAAAACCAAGTCAAAACGGACAAAACCGAGCACGAGAATGGAAGGAGTGAGAAAGTCAAAGTCAACCCCAACAAAGCCAAAAGTCGAAGACAAATCCGTAACCAAAGAAATACTTAATGGGTCAGCCCGCACCCATTTAATGGGCCGGGTCAACCCATTAAGCTATTTATATAAGTCAAAGAAGCCCAAAAAAATAAGTTGAAGGGGAATTTCTACCAACCCTTCAAACTTATAACCATACAAAGGACGAGCCATGCAATAACTCTATACAACTTGAAGGGCCAATTCTGCCAACACCCTTATAACTTTACACCACAAAGGACCTTCTTTGCAAACACTCAATACAACATGAGGGATCATTTTTGCCAAACCACCAAACTTATACCCTGCTCAATTAAATCACTGTATATCTTCCCCACATTTCTCGCCAAACCCCTTTTGGCACTAATCACCCATCACTTCCCTTCTTCCCTGCAACATACAAACAAAACCTATTAATTCCCCTCTACCCCACTTCACATAAGTCAAATGTCATGCTGGCAATCCCTCTACATCTGATTGGGTAATACGAATGAAGGGTCAAGATTGATGAACTTGGGCTCCAAGATGAATTAATGGCTAAGATGACTTCTGATTTCACCTCACACAACAAACACACCCTGCCTTCCTCTCACAAAGAAAGCACAACAAGGAATGAAGACTTATTATAAAATAGGACTTGGTAAGCCCTTTAAGGCATCAATCTAGTTTTACTTTACAGCTTATTGTAGTTAATTTAGCTTATTGTCATTTCCTTTTTAAAAAGCCTTGTAATGTTTTTCAAGTTTAATGAATTTTAAGTCTTTTGTGTTAAAGCCTGTTTTCTAAGTTAATGCAAATCTATAATCTATAACCTATATAAAACATGCTTTTGAAAATATGATTTTGCCCCAAAAAACTGACAAAATGACACCTGTAAAATAATTTTTAATCAACGGTTCACGTTGGAAACTAACATTTCACATGTATTAACAAAAAAACCCTCAAGTCAACCCTTAACATTGTAACAAAATCAATTAATCCTAACCCTAGATCTGTGTAACCAACAACACTCAAGAAAATCATGTAAACCAAATTTGTGAAACAAGGATGGAACATTGATTGATTACAACCTAAACGATATCACCATTAACAAATCTACACAAAAACCACAAATCAATAATCCCCGTTCTAATTAATCGATTATAACAATGAAACATGATTTTGTCATTCAACTTTTCATTCATCCATTCATCGATTATAACAGATGGTTTCTATTTATCTGTTATCTTCAAGAACATCGATTGTCCAGGTATATTTATCACTTATAACTATTTATTTTGTTCTAACTTGATATGTTATTCTTATTAATTGCCATATGTTATTTGTTAAATTAATATGTTAAATAGCTGGGTTTTAGTGAAGATTTTGATTATTATTAATTAGCTAACTGAATTGAGATCCATCTTGCAGATATCATCGTAAAGTTCGTACTTTTGTTTTTCTGAATTTTTTTGGTTTGTGTAGGGTACATTAACTGAAGAACATAGCTGCTCAAGGTGGAAATAATTCAACTACGAGGCGAATCCGTCTCTGTTGCCGACTGCCAATTTTTCAGCTATAATACTTATTTGTTTTGAAGATTGTGTAGGAAGTTGTGAGTAGATAGGCGTTTTGGAGTAAGTTATCATAACCGCGTTATCTTTTTATCGATTTGGGAGTCTTTTTTTATTTAAGGATTTTAAAAAACAAAGGCATAATAAAATACCATGAGAATTTACAAAACTAGAAAGCCACGGGACAAAAAAATACAAGCGTCTTTAATGTATATCAAACTTTGTCGTAAACAATGTGCGTCTTAAGAAGCTGTTAATTCTCATGAAACAGATGATCCCTATGTTGCAGTTAGATAAATACCTTTTTTTTTTCTCATTCATATCCGAAAACCATTGTTGTTGTGCCTTTAGAATGTGGTATTGTTAAATATTTCAGGGGTGTTTTGCGCCTTCAATCTGCAACTCATATTCATATCCGAAAACCATTGTTGTTGTGCCTTTATATGCATTTGTATAAAGGGATTAATGGGTATGTAATAATAACGGGAACAAATTCCTCCTGGTAGCAGGGAGCAATCCTAATTCACAAAGGAACTTCTTTCCGAAACGAGAGCATTGAATGGAAGGTAAGTGTCCCATTTACATTTACGAAATCAAGTTAGATATTTCGTTGCCGTGGTTCTGA
Organism: Tanacetum coccineum; assembly: GCA_026074375.1. Classification (NCBI taxonomy): domain Eukaryota; kingdom Viridiplantae; phylum Streptophyta; class Magnoliopsida; order Asterales; family Asteraceae; genus Tanacetum; species Tanacetum coccineum. Next base: position 36,220 of record BQNB010058799.1, read on the forward strand.
AAATCAGTTTTCCCGATAAGCTAGGTGGTTGCTAAAGACAATGACGATTTCAAATTTTTAGAATCAAAGACATAAAGGAGAGATCCGAGGGCAAGGTAAATTTGAAATCATTTATATGCTTAATGATATGGCTAAACAACGGGTGGGTCATGTGGATTTTGAGTAACATGTCAAACAGGTCGAGGTCAAAGCAGGTAAAGTTTTGTACAATGCAGAACACATTTTGTCCACTATTTGGAATTTAAAAAAATATTTAGCGTTATAAGATTTTATTACAAAACTTTTAATATTCTAATAATTTTTCAAGCTTTTAAATAAAGTTTCATGATGTTATTGTACATAAAAAAATTGAACGGGAATATTTGACCCATTTGGCCCGTTCATAAGTAACTGAATCAGTATTTCCACATATGCTCAATACAATAATATACATTTGTTTTCCATTTTCTTACATTTACATTGTTCATATTTTTCTGTCATTGTATTAGATTTGATAGTGTTAAAGCATACGAAATGGGCTTAGCTTTTATTATTAAACCTATACGATTCTGAATATGACTTGAAGACATGAAATGTACATGGTAAATTTCACGAGCCCATGTGGTTAGGATGTTTCGTAAATCACAACTTTGTATATGATATTAACTTGCTACCTTTGTTTATTTCAGTTATGTTCTACTAATATCTTGTGAAATTATCAAATGCATACAACTGCCATTGGAGATAACATTGTGTTTATTTTCTATATTAACTTGACTCGCGGTTCTTTTGTTTATCAGTTGCTTCATTCCATAGTGTACTTATGTACTGGTAATGTAATCTCAGATTTGTCAACAAGAATTCACATAAATGGCATGGAAAGCAATTGTGTCCTCTCCTAAAGTGGCAAAGGAGAACAAGCATCAAATTGTGAAGTCTAGGCATTTGTTAAATGAAGTGAGCGAAAATAGAAACATACAAGGTACACAAACGCTTTTAAAAGTACCACATGCGGTGGTTGACGAAGTTTCAGACTGTTACAAGTGAAGTAAGATATAGTTTTTTTAATTAAAGTTATCTTGTAGTACTTGGGTATGAAATTAAACTTTTGTCTTGAAAGTATGCAACACACTCTCCCCAGTAAATTGAAAATGACTCAAATGGGTTGATTTGTGTGCTATGTTTTTACACTTAAAAATGGGCTGATGTGTGCTATGTTTTGTCTCTAACTGGGTGCGCAAATGTTACGATTATAAAGCCACTTAGAGACTCAAATTTAAGACCTGTTGACTTTGTTACTTTTGAAGTCAGACCCGAAGAGACTCAAATGCATTGAGCATGATTATACATTGGAAATCAATAACCTCCCTTAGTTAGTCATCTATTTTAACTTACTACATTGTGTTTTAACCAA
>BQNB010058800.1:0-37612 GCA_026074375.1 Tanacetum coccineum
TATGCGTTCTAAGACATTATGTAGGTCAATTCTTTATATTTTCGTTTAGTTGTGTAATTTTATGCTCAATTTATAAGGGCAAAAAATCCCCGAATCCCCGTGGGGATCCCCGATCCCCATTGGGGACGGGGATGGGAATGTAAATCGATTCCCCGATGGGGATGGGGACGGGGATGGGGATGATGCTAAGAAACGGGGATGGGGATGGTAAGTACGATCCCCGCAATTCCCCGACCCATTGCCATCCCTATTTGGGATGAGGATTGAGAGCTACATATGGTACTAAGTTAGTTAGTGCTGTCAGTTTTGGTTAATACTAGTAGGCAAAAAGTTAGTATTGCCAGGCCAAAACTTAGTACTGCCAAGCAAACCTTAGTACTGTTAAGTTACCGTTAGAAACAGGGTAGATAGGGATGCAAAGTGTAAAATTGCGGTTTCTTCGCCACTGGGTATACTTGAAACCTATATAAACCATTCTCAAACACACAATTTACTCACCTAATCTCTCTCCCACGCTCTTATATCACAAACCCTAATCCCTCTAATCATTGATGATTATCAATTACACCTCTATGGCTGCTCTCGTATCTTTCCCTAAGCATAATATGGTTGCTTGTTTAGAGAAAACTAAACGGAATGCTCAATTCCATGAGATAGTAGACTTCCTTACACGAAGCTTGATTTACTATTCTCTCACTATAAGTCCTACTGTCTCTACTTCCCATATTGAATAGTTTTGGAATACTTCTACTTCTAAAACAGTCAATGATGTTAGTTACATTAAAGCTAAAGTTGCTGGCAAGACTGTATCAATTTCTGAAGCATCTATTAGATGAGATCTTCTATTTCATGATGTAGATGGAATTGATTGTCTCACAAATCAAGAGATTTATGAAAACCTTCAATTGATAGGGTATGAGGGAGACCTTACAATTATTACTTTTCAAAAAGCTCTCTTTTCCCCATAATAGAAGTACCTAATTCATACCCTAATTCACTGCCTTAGTTCAAAAAGTACTTCTTGGGATCAATTTCCTACAAATATTGCTTCTGCACTGATTTGCTTAGCTATAGATAGAAAATTTATTTTTTCTAAAATGATTTTTGAGGGTATGACTAGGAACTTGGATGCTAAGAAGCAATTCTTAATGTATCCAAGATTTGTTCAAGTGTTTTTAAATAACTAACTTTTAAACCTACCTGCCCCTTTGGATAACCTTCCAATACCAAACCTTACCAAAAAGGTTTTCACTAATATGGCAAAGCAAGGACTATACTTTTTAGGTCATGTTACACCTTTATTTCCTAATATGTTGGCTCAAGCAGTAGTAGATGAGGGTGAAGGTTCATGACAACCAACTGAACCCCAACCAACACCCTTTCCTACTCAACCTAGTACAGGAGACCAACCACCTGTGACTGAATCATCATATAGACCTGACACTACCCAAGACCCTAGGGTAAACTTATAGGGCACTGGTGGAAGTCAAGGGGATCAGGTTCAGTCATCCAATGATAGACCTCATTCGGGTGGTAACACATTTGAAAGAGTTGAGGGTGGACTGAACCTACAGGTTTTACATAACACTTGTACTTTGTTGTCAAAAAGCTAAAGATGCTCAAGCTGCAAAGATTCTTCAATTGAAGTCTAGAATCAAGAAGCTGGAAAAGAAGTGTAAGCCCAACATCTCACACCACAAAGCATGGTTAAGGAGTGTATCTAGGTTGTCAAGGATGAAAAAGTTAGGTAAGAAGGAGTCTGTATCCAAACAGGGGAGGAAAAATGCCAAACCAGGACCAACTTTGGATGCCTTTGATGATCTTGATGCTGATTTAGCTCATGGTATAGACTACATATAAACAGAGGAAGCTGTGAATGAGGGGAGGCAAAGCAATGAGACTGAGGAGCTTAATTTGGATGTTGATACTGAAGTAATTGCTGAAGACAAGGGTAGTGGTGAAAAAGTAGGTAGCACAATTAGTACTGCTAGGCCAGAAGTTGATACTGCTAGGCCAGATATTGGTACCGCTGGGCCAGAAGTTCATACTGCTAATGCACCAGTTAGTACTGCTGGTGTAACTATTAGTATTGTTGATCCTGAAGTTAGTGTTGTTGAGCCTAGCACTCCTCTTACAACAACAAGTATATTTGATGATGAAGATATTACTATGGCTCAAACTTTAATAAAGATGAAAGAAGAGAAAGCCAAGGAAAAAGGAGTGGCATTTAAAGATGTTGAAGATTCTTCAAGACCTGTGAGATCAATAACAACACTCAAACCACTTCCATCCATTGATCCTAAAGACAAAGGAAATGGTATCTTAGTTGAGGAAGAACCTCTCAAGATAAAAGAGAAAAGATCAAGGGATAGACCAGATTGAGAGAGATGAAGAATTGGCTCACAAGCTACATGAGGAAGAATGGGCTGAGATTGCAAGAATTCAAGAAGAAAAAGCAGCACAAGAAGAAGCTTCTAGAGTTGCTATAATGGAAATGTTTGATGAAGTCTAAGCTGGTATTGATGTTGATGCATTGTTTGCAGCCAAGCTCCAACAGGAAGAAAGAGAGGAGTACACAATTGAAGAAAGAGCAAAGTTCTTGGCTGAAATAATAGCTGCACAAAGAAAATTCAGAGCATTGGAAGAGGCTTATATAGTACTTACAATATACCGGGTATTCGTACCCGACTTAAAACCGAAAAACGTACTATTAACTATTAAACTACGAGCTATAATAAACAGTAAAATACACTGGGTGACCGAGTCTTTTTTTAATATCTAACAAGATATGTCCGTTACCAATTAGCAATATGGGAGTATTGTTAAATTAAGGTATTTGTGAGTGTTTGGTTGTATTTCGGAGAATACGTAAAGATGATTTTTCCAACTTCACATGTTATTCAATGTGGTTGAATAATGGATACCCCACCTGTGTAGATCACTTTATGGATTGGTGTCATTAGGTGCATTACACATATGGTGAAAGTTATGTTTATCCTTAGTCTTAAGATGCAAGGTAGTTATAAGGGTTATTTTCAGAAATGTTTTAAAGTACATGACGGACACTTGTAGTCAAAATAGAATTTGTTCCACATTATGTTTTGGGAGTAAGATACTTACTGGGCCCCTCATTGGGTTGATCAGATATTTGCATGGCCATGCCCAAAGTGTAGTAAAGATGATTCTTTTTACGTTTGGTGATTTGATTCAATACTGATACTAGAAACAGAATCGTTAAATTATGGAATGACTATTTGATCCATATCCATATTTAACATTGTATCTGAAACAAAGGGATATGACTAACCTAAAACCATGGAAGGCTGAGTTGTTTACCAAAAACTACATACTCAGGTATTTCTGGGAGCATTAATGATGTTGCTAGACTATTCGTCAATGTTAGTATAATATATTTTATGAATTAAACATTCGCAAGTGGGAGTTGTTGGTTTGTGCTCATGTCATACATATATTTATACAGCTGGAAATACGTGAGCCTACGGGGTCACACACGTTTACACTTAAAAATCATTTTATTGATGTTTATAATAATATAATTGTATATTTATTATTTATATTCATATATGAATCAACGATGAAACACTAACGGTCGTTAATTAGTTCGTTATGAATATGTAACAAATAAGACTTTTTAATTAATGGGTAATTAAATGTATTTATCTATTAATAAAGGAAAAGTAAAAAAATCGACACCAAAGGGTGTATACCCTTGGTTCGACCGGCCAAAGATCCTAACGGGATTGGATTGAGCTTTTGAGCTATCTATTCCTCCAAGGTATGTATTTAGGAAAACCTTAAATATATCTACTATATAAGGAGGACCCTAGAGCTCATTATTTTCATCCCTCTCTTTTCTCTTTTACTCTTGGTCGACGAAAACAAACACCCCACTTTAGGTTTTTTGTGTTTTGCAATTATTGGTGTTTCACTTTATCGTTGGTTGAAGAACTAGCATTCGGGTGATATCGTTTGATGTGTAGTGTGGACACACGTAGAGGTTATTTATTTTAGTAACTAGAAGTAGTGTTTGGTTTGCACGTTATTACACACGTGCGTGTACTCGAAGTGTCTTTGATTCGTCACTAGCTTGGTTGCTAAAGGTATGTTTCCTTGTTTACGTTTTATGTTAATTATGTGTGCTATAGGTGATCTATATCCGCTACGTAGCTCGTTTAATATTAATGTAATATTAGGATTTTAGACCACGATTTCTAACAAAAACCGGTATACCCGATAAACCACAAGGATAAAAACTATAGTTAACTCTTATTTTAACATTAAAAGTTTAAAATCACTTAATGATAACAAGATAGAAGATAGTTTAACAACTTAAGGGTGGCCTAGTGGCAAAAAAACGTTGTGGCTAGCACTCTAAAATCTATGAGGTCTCAAGTTCAATTGCTGGTATGTACAAACAACCTTGAAGTGGCCACGACAACTTTTTGAAAAGGGAAGGTTTTACCGGGTTTGAGTCTGTGTGGCGGTGGGTTCAAACCTAGTGGATTAGTCGGCCAAAAGGACAGAAATCACGATTAACAAAAAAAAATTCTTTAAGCGTTTTAAGAGAAATTATACATAGTCTAAGTTATTTCACTAAAGTTAGCTTGAAATTCCGTTCTGATGACAATTGCTTATGAGGAAATAAGTTTTTCATTACTAAAGTTTGATAAAAGTAAGCTGACATCAAAAATGTCACAACAAATATTAAATGAATTAGCTCATTTATCGATTGAAAATTTAATTATAATATATGTTGATTCTATAAACCTAATCAAAGATTTCATTCCAAAAATAGCAAAAATGAAAAATTATACAAATGATCTTTCAGAAAATAGTTTTGATATACAGGTCCCGTTTTGAAGCATCGCTTTAGGTCTCCGTAAAGGTTGAGATGTGCCTGCACACACGACTCGGTTGATGGCACACTGAGTCTTGCCTTTTTTACTTTGAGGACGCGTCGTTTGAAGTAACCCTAATAGGAGAGAACGTGTCTTTGATGCGTATGACCGAGTCGTCAGTCCTTATTAAGGGTGGTTTTAGGCTACTTTTATCGATCACACTAAAAACATTCTTACTCATCTTTCACCTCATCGCCATCTCACAATTTACTGTCCCTCACTCCATCTCACAATTCACCCTTATCAGTCACACCACCCTCACTAATGGCCCATCAACCTAGAGGTTGTGGGTTCAAGTCTCGTTGGAGACATGTGAGATAGAATTTGTGAGATACAGGGTATAGGTTATAAAAGTTTGTCGTTCTAAAAAAATACCCACTTTATACAAATATACCTTACAAAATACCCTTACATAATCACATACCAATTATTTATTAATAAAACATTTAACTTTGCACGCAAATCAAGTGGTGACTCAGTCACCTTTCTTACCCTTTTTTTCTTGTCCCTCAAGCGTGAGGTAAAGTACTCATAGTGGGCTTCGTGCATGAGTGAGGAGCAAATACACTCTCACGAGCGACTGATAAAAGCAGTCTTATAGTTTGGGGTACAATAACATAAATGGCTAGAGAGAGAACAATGTATAATTGTTTACAATCATATTTATTAATTTATTAGAGTTAATTGCATAAATGTCCCGGTTGTCTGTCGTGTTTAACGAAATTAGTCCCTAAACTTTTTTTTACCTGGATCCTCTCCTTGTGGTTTTGATCCGTATTGGGTTTAGTCCCTTGACCAATTTTTTCATTTGTTTGACCGTTAATTATACTGAAATGACTAAACTACCCTTATACGTAGGGCTGTAAATGAACCGGACGAACACGAACGGAGCATTGTTCATGTTCGTTTATTTAATTTTAACCGGACAAATAAACGAACACGAACGCTTAAACGGACGAATTTTCTTGTTCATGTTTGTTTATTAAGAAAATGAGTTGTTCATGTTCGTTTATTAAGAAACTAAACGAACCTTAAACGAACATAAATGAACATAGAATAAAACATAGAATATTATCAAATTATGCATAATTTTATGTTTTATAAGTATTATTTTATTTAAACATACCAGATTTAAAAGTATACAATTAAAAGATATGATATACGAACATATAAACATATAAATGAACATAAACGAACGTTAATAAACGCCTAATCGGACGCTCACAAACATAAACAAACGAACCTAACTTGTGTTCATGTTCGTTCATTTAACTAAACGAACGTAAAATATTGTTCATGTTCATTCATTTAATAAATAAACGAACATGAACGAACTTTTTACCGAACGGTTCATGAAATGTAATGAACGTTCTGTTCGTTTACAGCCCTACACATACGTGTTTCTTAAATAGTCTCTATGATTTGTTGAATATCACAGATTTAGTCCACGCTTTAATTATTTTTTATATTATTTTTATTATTACTATTTTATTATTATTATTTTTTATTTCTTAAATTTTGTATTTTTATGCTTATTTATTTATTATTATTATTTTAATATGGCCGTTTTTGTTTGTTTTTGTAAGTTTTCGTACGTTTTCATCCGTCTTTTACAATTTTAAACCTTTTTTGTGTTTTTTGTACGTTTGGTGCATTTTTTACGTTTTTGTCTGTTTTCGTACGTTTTCATCCGTTGTGTATAGTTTGTTTCTTTTTTGTCCGTTTTTATACTTTTTGGTACGTTTTTATACGTCTTTTTAATGTTTTTCTAAGTTTGATGTATGTTTTCGTACGTTTTAAAAAAGATGGAAATGTTTAAAAACATATAAAAAGAACCAAAACGTAAGAAAATGTATAAAAGCGTACGAAAACGTTCAATAACGTTCACAAACATATAAAAACGCACCAAATGTGAAAAAGCGTATGAAAACTGATAAAAACGTATGAAACCGGACAAAACATACATGAGTATAAAAAACGTATGAAAATGTACAAAAACGGACGAAAACGTATAAAAACGGATGAAAAAGTACGAAAATGTTTAAAAACATAGAAGGACATAAAAACCCGTATAAAAACGTATGAAAACCTAAAAAAAGGTATAAAAAATTAAAAATTAAAAATAAACAAAATAATAAAAAAAAGTAAAGAAAAATAAGGAAACCGTATAAGACGGATTAAAACGTACGAAAAATTACAAAAACCAACTAATACTTCAATAATTATAACGAGTTGGGTTACCCGCGCTTCGCCGCGGGGCGCAAAGGACAAACGGTCGTTACTTAACGTTCGTTATCTAACGACCGACCGACGGACTATTTTTGTAAATTAAAAAAAAAATAACGGTCGTTACTTAACAGTCGTTAGTGGGGAAGGGGGAATTTTTTAATTTTTTTAAAGTGAGGACGGTCGTTACTTAACGTTCGTTAAGTAACGACTGACCCCGAGGACTATTTTCATAAGTTGTTAAAAAAATAACGGTCGTTAATTAACAGCTGTTAGTGGGAGAGGGGGAATTTCGTATTTTTCTTAAAGTGAGGGTAGTTTTTGTAATTTGTGTCATAGCGTGGGGGTGTTTCGTAAAATTTATGCTAAATGGGCTGGGCCGGAATATGAGTTGGATTTTGGGCCGGTTTTGGGCCGGGTTGTGGGCTGGGTACGGGTCGGTCGGGGCTCCGGTTTACAAATGGAGTTCCTGCTGATTGTTTATATTTATAATAATAATAAAGTGATGGTTATAAAAAAAAATTAAAAATTATATAAAGAAATAAATATAAGAAAAATAAATTAGTAATAATAAATTAATATTAAAATATAAAAAAAGTTATCGCATAGACTAAATATATTCAACAAACCATAGGAAGAATTTAAGAAACGTGTATGAGGGCAGTTTGGTCATTTAAGAAACGGTGAAACAAACTGAAAAATGGTTAAGGGATCAAACCCGATACGGGTCAAACACACAAAAAAAGGATTTGAGGAAAAAAAGTTTAGAGAATAATTCAATTAAACCCGACAGACCACATGGACCATTTATGCAATTAACTCTATTTATTTAAGTAATTATGGTATGTAAAAAAACACGTGATGACAATGTTGTAGCTCATTGTAGCATGTTACAATTCGTAAATGCAATTCCCTTCTATTAAAATGATTAATGATCTTAAAATATTTGTTAAAATTCAAAATCTTGTGGTTGGTAGTGGTAGGTGATGAGGGAGGTAGGTGATAATTGATATGTCGAATGATGTCTCTTTAATAATGGTAGCTTTTATATAACTAATCTTTTACTAATTATTTAATGAACCATAATGGCCCGTAAAAATAACACAAATTATAAGCAAGTTTGATGGTAACTTATATACCCGATTCAAGTAAAAATATAATAAAATTTACGACGAAGAAAAATCGAAAATATAAATTAATAAGACATGGTCAAACATAAACAGAAACCTCTGGGGTTTTTTTTTTGGATGGAGATTCTCTAAAGTTCAAATGAACTTTATCGGTAAAGTTCTCTCACAACATAACAGTAAGGTCTACGAAGGGACCCGGTTTACTTTATTAGTGTGAGGAAATTTTACCGATAAAGTTCATTTTAACTTTAAAGGATCTTTATCCTTTTTATTTGGGTTACTTGAGAAGTATGAGCATTTTTTTAACCTAATGTACACGGTTTCACCTAATTAATTCAGAATCATTTCTAACCTCTTTTCGCCACCCTCAAATGCATAAAAGGTTTTGAGCCAAAAAAATTTGTGAGAAATGACTCGTGAAAATAACAGAAATTATAAGCAAGCCATGGGAATGGATCTAGTGAGAAAAGTTTTTGAAATGAGAAGATTGAGAAAAAATTGTAGCCATATATTTTAAATAAGAAATGAGAAATAAATGAAAGTTGCATATATTTTTGTGCATGTATCTAAAACTTATGGTTATTGTTATTTCTCATTCTTCTCATCTTAATTATATTTCTCATTTGATCTTAACTCGCCAAACATATAACAAAAAAAACTCATTTTACTTTGTGCTGCGTCTTTTCAACCTCAAAAATCATGTTTGTTTACTTCTTTAGGTAACACTATTATACGACAATATAACCGAACATGTATGTTGATATGCATATACAATGTAATTACTCAGTTGCGATAACACGATTTTCATAACCAACGAATAAAACAATCAGTACTCCGTACTTCGTATTACTTACGGATCAAGCCAGGAAGTTATGATTAAACTACGATAAATTTTAAAAACTGCATTACAAATCTTTTTTGATACAAAGGCAAAACCACAAAATAATCATATGTATACAAAAATTTTGCTACAAGTTTTGTAGCTGGTTGCTGTTAGGGAACTTTCTAATAGTTACATTGTGTTCTCGAGTTAGAGTTCAGAAAGAAAAAGAAAATGAAACAGAAGACGTTACGTTCTCGAGTATTACTTAACAAATAAAAGAAAAAAATAAAAGGAAACTTAATGTTATGATTTTTTTTATTTTGGTGTTTTTTTATTTCTTGATTATTTTTCTTTTTTCATCTTTTTTCTTTTGTATTAAAAGTATTAAATAGATACATTGCATATGTTTTGTTAAATAAATAATGTATATGATGATACGTGGCAATTCATATTTTGTTCAAATTGAAAGGTCAGTTTCATACTCATATATCTTAATTTTAACGCGACTCATTTAGTTAGTCGTTTTAAAATGTTTAATTTAAACTCTAACATGTTTATTTTCTTCAAATAACATGAGATTGCATGCTTTGTTTAAAATAATTTTAACTTTAAATTGATTATATTATAAAATTTGTTTATTAAATTTTAATAGAGTTTATTTCTTGTACGAGCAAACGTTTTATATTTAAATTATCAAAACTATAGTTTAACACATTTTTACCAAAACAAACAGTTTTATTTGATTCAGATCCAGATTTCTCAAATACTTATTCAGATTAAGATGGAATCAGATTCAGACTGGTCTATCGAATATTTAAATTCGCATGTACGAATCAGATTCAAATTCAGAGCCTCTTAATAAACAAACAACACCTTAGTATCATTCTTTTCTTAGGTATTTTTTTCTTACTCTGTAGGCAGAAAAAAACGGTTTTCTTACCATTTTGTGTTTTGTATTTTTTGTTTGTAGCTAGATGACATTGGTCAAGTGACCAGCCCACCTCTGCCATCTCCGCCCATGATATTACTCACGTCGATCGGGCCATAGAGCTAGTTACGCTTAGGCATATGAGTATAAAAACAAACAAAATGGCATATACTATAGCTATAAACCATTTGTAAACCAAAAAGATCAAAACAATCCAAAATAATCCAACTAGCAATTGAAGCCAAAGCATTCATTTCCTAGCCTTAGTTAAGGGTCAAGATCTTTTACAAAAACCAATCCAAGGGTCAATTTCATCTCAACCACCCCATTTTCATCCCCCCATCTTTACAAATAACACAAACCCAATCTTTTTATTTCTTCATTCACTCTTATTTCTAAAACCCCCCCAAAAAAAAGAGCCTTGGCTTCTGCTCACTCTCTCCCAAGCTGCTCTCACGCGGCCACCGTCACGCGCCATGCTCTTTCCACCACAACAACCTCAACAAACCTACTATCCCTGCCCCACGGCCTATCCCCTCTCACACACACACCCTCTCACACAATCCCCTCTCTCCCTCACACGGCTTGCCCACAACTCAACTCACCCACCACCTAACCTACATCACACGCGCCTCACCCCAACCGACAACGCCCGCCTTCTCTCGCTCGCTCACAGCACACACAGCGCCCACGACGAGCACCCCGTCCGGTTACTACTCCTTCCGACGCCGGCTCCGGAGACCTCATCGAGAAGACCGAACCGCCCTTGTGGACAAGTCGTTTGTAACACTATCATTTTTTTGTCTATTGACTCTGTGAGGAAGAAAGCGAAATCGTGCCTCCTGGTTTGCCCTGGTGTTGTGCACCATGGGTCATATTTTTTAATGATGAGAGTCAATACTTTATACCAAAGAACCCTTTAGGATTAACAGATATCTTTTGTTATTCTCCCCCATTCCTCGCGCTTCACATGGTAGTAATGCATCACGTCACTGCACTCCACCTCCAACTCTCACAATCACTCTCGCATCCTCGCTCTCTCTCGCTCTCGCACTGAGCGTAAGTAATCTTTGTGTGTGTGTGTGTGTACTCTCAGTAAGCTCTCAGCTCGCTAATCTGCATATTATGTGTTTGGATCTGTTTTTGTTTTATAAAGAGATCTCGCTCACTGCGCTCTCACGCTCTAACTCTAGTGATCAAGATTTGGCAGTGAATGATCGAAGATAAATAGATAGAGAGAGAGAGAAAGTGATGTGAAAAGATTCCGTGTGGTGCATGTGTTTGCCTGTTTGGAGCCATACCTACTCTCGCTCTGAGATGAGAGTCTTGTTACTCTCTCTAAGGTGTGTGTGTGTGTGTGTGGATTAGAGATCATGAGATCAATACTATAAGATAGAGATAGATATATAGGAGATATATCTCGCACGCCGAGAGGATTTTCTTTTCATGGACTCAATCTTAAGTTCCTTTGATGCTTGATCCCATGTTGTATAGTTAGGCAAGATAGAAATTAGTTTGAAGTTGCATGGCAGATAGGTTGAGAGGTAGTCTCCTCGCTCCTCGCCGCACCGTAACTATCCCCGAAGCCCTGCCGTCCACCTATACGTCTCGGAGCGAGAGTGAGAGAGAGAGTAATAGGTATCGTCGCGCTCCTATGAAGCTCTCTTACGTCAATGGGGACTCGCACTCTCGCTCCACGACCCCAATAGAGGATCACCACGAGGCTCTACCGCGACGAAAACTCTGTAGTTGAGTTACCACTGGTTAGTACTCAGAATATGTGTATTACTGACAATCGGGCGCGCTCGGTCCTCCCCCCCCACTCTCTCACCCTTTCGCCTTCGTATAAATACGATTGTCTATGTTATTACTTTCTCGGTGTGTGTCTTGGCTGTGTGAGTATTGCCAATGCTGTTGGTCTTGCTCTTGCTGAGAAGCATTTGGCTGCAAGATACAACAAACCTGATGCCGAGATTGTTGACCACTACACGTAAGAGAGCAAATAGCATTTTCGAGTTTTTAATATTGTCATTGTATTTGATAAAGAGGCTTACTGAATTGTGTGTTTTTGCTTCAGATACTGTATTGTTGGAGATGGTTGTCAAATGGAAGGTATTGCAAATGAAGCATGTTCACTTGCTGGACATTGGGGACTTGGAAAGTTGATTGCTTTCTATGATGACAACCACATTTCCATTGATGGTGATACCGAGATTGCTTATGGAACGTTGACACACGTTACGTTTTGAGGCTCTTGGGTGGCACATCATTTGGGTGAAGAACGGTAACACTGGTTATGATGAGATCCGTGCTGCCATCAAGGAAGCCAAGGCTGTGACTGATAAGCCCACTTTGATCAAGGTTAATGATTATACAATTTTGTTAAAGCGTGAAAGAAATTAGTGTCTTTTTGGAGTTTAGTAAGATTTTTTGGTGACTTGCAGGTGACAACAACAATTGGTTTTGGATCACCAAACAAGGCCAACTCATACAGTGTCCACGGAGCAGCTTTGGGTGCAAAAGAAGTAGATGCAACCAGACAAAACCTTGGATGGCCTTATGAGCCATTCCATGTACCTGATGATGTCAAGGCGTAAGCAAAACATCTTAAAGCTTCTAACGTTTAACTAGGGTTTGCTTATATCTTGATTGATTGTTGTAAGAGGGGTTGACATGGGTGGGGCTGCAAGGTTGTGCAACGGGTCAAAATGGGTGGGTTTTTTTATCGGTGAAAATGGGTCGGGCTGATTTGTAACACTTTACTCCGAGTTTTTTCCTTCTGTAAACAGTCAGTATGTCGAATATGATACAAAAAATGACTAATTTTTTAGGTGGTCAATACACATTTGGCATGTTTGAGGCTTAACGACCTAAATCAGCCCGGCCAAACTTGCCATCAATACACATTATGAACCAGTGTTTGTTGATATTGATTTTCTTCTTTCCTCTGTGCAGACACTGGAGCCGCCACACTCCCGAGGGTGCTGCTCTTGAAGCGGAATGGAATGCTAAATTCGCAGAGTACGAAAAGAAGTATGCTGAAGAAGCAGCAGAATTGAAGTCTATTGCTGATGGTGTATTGCCTGCCGGATGGGAGAAAGCTCTTCCCGTGAGTATTTTAGTCAGTGAAACATAAGTAGCAGTATCTTAAATAGCATGTTTATATCTTCATTTATCTTTTTTTTATGCAGACATACACACCGGAAACTCCTGGTGACGCCACAAGAAACCTTTCACAAACGATGCTTAACGCATTGGCACCGGTTCTCCCTGGTTTCGTTGGTGGAAGTGCTGATCTTGCCTCGTCAAACATGACCCTACTGAAAATGTTCGGTGATTTCCAAAAAGCCACACCTGAAGAACGCAACATAAGGTTTGGTGTCCGTGAACACGGTATGGGAGCCATCTGTAACGGAATTGCCCTCCACAGCCCCGGGTTCATCCCATACTGTGCTACCTTCTTTGTTTTCACTGATTACATGAGAGGTGCCATGAGAATCTCAGCTTTATCAGAAGCCGGTGTCATCTACGTGATGACCCACGACTCCATTGGTCTAGGAGAAGACGGTCCCACCCATCAGCCCATCGAACATTTAGCCAGTTTCCGTGCCATGCCCAACATCTTAATGTTCCGACCAGCCGACGGTAACGAGACCGCTGGAGCTTACAAGGTCGCAGTTGAGAGCCGAAAACGACCCTCAATCCTAGCTCTTTCTAGACAAAAGCTGCCCAACTTACTTGGAACTTCCATTGAAGGAACCGCAAAGGGTGGTTACACAATAACCGACAATTCTACCGGAAACAAACCTGATGTTATCTTGATCGGAACTGGTTCTGAGCTAGAAATTGCAGCTAAAGCTGCTGATGAACTCAGAAAGGAAGGGAAAACCGTTAGGGTCGTGTCTTTTGTCTCATGGGAGCTTTTTGATGAACAATCTGCCGACTACCAGGAAAGTGTCCTTCCATCAAGTGTAACAGCCCGTGTCAGCATTGAAGCTGCAACAACTTTCGGATGGGCGAAAATCGTTGGAAGCAAAGGAAAGGCCATCGGTATCGACAAATTCGGAGCCAGTGCACCAGCAGGAAAGATTTACAAGGAATACGGGATCACTGTTGAAGCTGTGGTCGCAGCAGCTAAAGAAGTTATATAGGCCGGTTTGAACCCGAGATCAAGTTCTGAGCTTTGGAAACTTGCAAAAAGACGATCATTGTTAGTTTTCTGTAATCTTGATTCATAATGCTCAGACAAACAATAAAAAGTCGGTTTTTTAGTCTTTGATGCTTTCATGGAATGCCTTAGCTGTGAATCAAACGAAGATCAAGAGAGAAGATTAGAAGTTGAAAGATTGATGATGCTCTCACGAATTTGTATCAAAATTAAAACATATTTTTTCCAAGTTTTGTGATTTTTATATGTTTGATTACCTCTGAGGTGTTCTTTTGAGTACTGTACAATTTTACAACTTATAATTACACTATTATTCTGAATTTTTCAAGCATCTATCTTCTTCCTTTATGAACTCAGGATCTGTACTAATGTCAAATTGCAGAAAATGCAACGATGCAAGTCAAAATGACACTATTGTATTTTGGTGTCCTGTATGTTGGCTATCTAGATACATGATAACACATAGATTCAGAAATATACAAGACACAAGTTTAATCATATCCTTATACTAAATGTTTTAGATGTACAGCTATGTTTTAGATTGTCTTATTACGTCATACGCCTTTTTAATACATTTTTGTTACAGGTATGTCTCAGTCAAGACTTGGTCGACGATACTGTGACTAGAGAATCACGGTATACTCGTCGAAACATTGATGGGAGTATATACTGCTAGGCCAAATGCCAAAAGTATCACTATAACGGATTTTTGAATTTTATGTGAAAAAAGGTTGCTTTCCTTCACATTTATTGAATCTAAATGGATTTGTGATCCTTTAACTGTATTGTTTTCTGGTTGAATTTGTATAGATTGGGTGATAGATATAAGCCACTGGAAATGGGTAAGGTTATCTGATCTTGTTAAGGTTCAATGGACATGTGTCACATAAGTTAAGTGGGTCATAACAAAAGTACTCCATCCATACTAGCTAGTGTTTAGATATTTTTAGTACTACTAAAGTACTGAATTCATTGCTAAAATTATAAAAAGCTATAAAGTGTCATGAGCTTATAAAAAAATGAGAAAATAAAGTACATAAATAAGCCTCTAAGCCAATATTCTCAATCTTTGAGATGATCCAAAGGACAAATGAATTGTTTAAGCTCAAAGTTATCAACATAGAATATTGTTATCAGTGTATGTAAATACTTGGATAATATAACTTAATGCAAGATGTGATGACAAAAGAGTAAGGATGAGTTGGGGATGAGAAGGGAAAAGCCATTTGGTAAAGTGTGGTTATTGAAGCTTTTAGCTTTTGGCTTTTGGGTGTTTTTGAACTCTATGTCCCTACATTTGTCTCAAGATCTTTGTTGAAAACACTTCACATTTTGTTGCTTAAAAATAAAAGACTGTAATCTAATAAGCTTTAGGTAGTTGTATTTGTTTTCATAATGCATATAATTTTTAAGAACTTTTCTTAAACAAGATACTCTTGCCAATTAGCTAAAATAAGAGTTTTCCTAATGCATCAAGTTGTATAAGTTTTTTTTCTTTTCTTTTCAAGACAGTCGAACTTAGATGTCTTGCAACATAGTTATTCTGTATGCATGTTCTTTAGTCTATGATGTCTTTCATCAAACGCCAATAAGGTCGCACTTTATTATATATTATATATATATACTATGAATCAGTTAAAACTAAGTCGTTTTGACGTAGTTGCTACAGTGACCGGCCCATTTGACAAATTTTTTTTTTTTGGTTTTTTTTTCTTTAACTTGGCAACTTTAAAAAAAAATTGCTCGGCACAAAATAGGAAACAAAATTACAAAAGTACTTATTTATTCAGATCAAAAAATATCCGCGACATGAGACCAAACACATAATCCCATATAAAAAAACAAACTATTAAACATGAGACCGAAAAAATAAACCCGGCCCGCACAAATTAATATAAAAAAAATTGCTCGGCACAAAATAGAAAAAAACAAAAGTACTGATTTATTCAGATCAAAAAATACCCACGACATGACGCCTAACACATAAACCCATATAAAAAACAAACTATTAAACATGAGACCGGAAAAAAAACTCGCAAAAAAAAAAAAAATTTAACGCCTCGCATCAATTATTGTCACGCATCAACGCGCGAACAATCATGCTTAACACATATTTACCCAAATCTCATAAAATTATATTAAAAAAAACTCAAATAGCCAAAAAAAAATAAATCTTTAAACATGAACCCAACAAATAAGCCCATATAAGAAAAAAAACAAAGTATTAAACATGAGACCGGAAAAATAAACCAGCAAAAAAAAAATTAACGCTCCGCAGCATCACGCGGGCAATCACACTTGTTTAGTCTATATGTCTTTCTCTATGTGTCTTTGAAGTATGAACGTGCATATGCATCCGTTTACACATGGGCATTAGCGCGTAGATTTGATATGTGTGTTTATAAATGTTTGTATATTCTGCAAGACAATAGAACTTAGACCCCTAACAACAATGCTACAGATACAGACTTACAACCTTTTGAAGGACTTAGGAGCCTTCAGCTTTTTGGTTTTACAAGGGCCGTGGAAAATTGAAAGGGTAAAGGTCATTTATTACCAACCTACTTTTTCATACAAATTTATTTTTTTTCGTACTCATTGCACTCACGTAAATTCAAATTTTGTTCGATATCACCAATATGACCATAAAATGACTATATTACCCTTGTCTTCTTTAACATATTTACAATCAAAAATTTTTTAAATCTTAATTTTTTTAAAAGTACTTTAACAAATTTATTTTTTTTTACCAAAAAATTATAAAAGAAAATTTTATAAAATATTTTTTTACATTATTTTTAGTAAAAAATTAAAAAAAAAATTTACAGAATTTTTAAAAAAAAAATTTCACACTTTTTAAATCTTAATTTTTTTTTTAAATTTTAAATTTTTTCGTACTTTTTAATTTATTTTTTTTTAAGAAAAAGTTAGATTTTTTTAAAAGTTAAGAAAAAAATAAAAAAGTAAAAAAGTTTTAACTTTTTTATTTTTTCTTAACTTAAAAAAAAATAATTTTTTGTTAAATTTAAAAAGTACGAAAAAAATTAAGTTTATTTTAAAAAATTAAGATTTTATAAAGTACAAAATTTTAAAAAAGAATAATTACTTGTCAAAGTACGAAATTTTTTTAAAAATATATTTTTTTAAAATTACTTTAAACTTTTTTTTGTTAAAGTACTTTTAAAAATTTAAGATTTAAAAAAATTATGATTATAAATATGTTAAAGAAGACAAGAGTAATATAGTCATTTTATGGTTATATTAGTGATATCGAACAAGAGTAATGCTAGGCTCACATAAATTTTACATAATAAAATCCACATAAGGTGGCAACCTCACTTGTCCATTTAAATAGTTTCTCTCTCATTTTTTAATTGGCTTCAATGAAAAAGTAAACAAGTCACATCATTATGTGGATTTTATTATGTAAAATTTATGTGAGCCTAACATTACTTAAATGAGAAAGTAAGTTGATAATAAATAGTTTTTAGCTAAATTGGAAAGTGTAAGTGGCCAGTGTTTTAAAGGATAACTAGCATAAACATGAGCATACTTCCTTTATTAGCTTCAAAAGTATCAGATGTAACAATTTCGATTAGTTTACTTATTTTACGGGCTAAGTATGTGTAAACCGTGTTTATTGAATGAGTATAATGAGTACAATACAATGTATATATATACTACACATTGGGCCTAATCATGAGCACAAGATACAAATACAAGTCAGGCCTTTGGGCCATACAAACACGTCTGCTAACATCCCCCCGCAGTTTGAGCGGGAGAGGAACGAACACTCAAGCTGGAGCGAAACTCATCAAATAAAACCGTAGGTAAGCCTTTGGTGAAGATATCTGCATACTGATAATGAGAAGGTACATGAAGTACTCGGATATGACCAGCGGCAACCAAGTCACGAACAAAGTGAATATCAATCTCAATATGCTTCGTGCGTTGATGTTGCACGGGATTAGAAGAGAGATAAACGGCACTTACATTGTCACAATAAACAAGTGTAGCGGTAGACAATGGTGTATGAAGCTCTCGTAAAAGATTACGTAACCAACAAGTTCAGCAACGGCATTAGCAACACCCCTATACTCCAGCTTCCAGCACTGGAGCGATAAAGGTAACTTGTCTTTGAAGACCACGAAGTAGATTGTTGCCAAGAAAAACACAATAACTACAACCGAGGTAGACCACGTGTAGTGTGCAACCCAACCCAATCTGCATCAAAATAAGCAACCAAAGAAGATGTGGTGGACGAAAATAGCTGTAATCCATAGGGCATAGTACCACGAACATAGCGCAAGATGCGCTTGAGAGCAGAGAAATGAGGCTCTCGAGGATCATGCATGTAAGAACAAACTGTTGCACAGCATAAAGGGGGAATATATCAGGCCGAGTGAAAGTCAAATACTGAAGGGCCCCAGCAAGACTGCGATATAAGGTAGGATCAGACACAGGATCACCATCAGCAGAAAGCTTAGAATCCGTGTCAAAACTAAGCACGACAAGGATTACAGAGTGAGCATCCAGCCGCTCAAGTAGCTCAGAAGCAAACTTCTGTTGAAGAAAACATCCCCGAATGTATTTGCGAGTCACAGAAATACCCAAAAAATAAACAGCGGACCCAAATCATCATAGAGAACTCGGCAGAAAGTGGCAACAATACTCTTGAATAAAAGCTGTAAAAGAAAGCAATCAAATATAATGTCATCAACAACAAAGCAAGTAAGCTGTATCGGACCCCCGCCCTGTAACATAAACAAGTGATGTGTCATAATCTGCATGAATAAAACCAACTCGTTCAGCCATATTGTGGCAAATCTCTGAAACCATGCCCAGGGGCTTGCATAATCCATATAGAGATTCGATGTAAAAGACAAACATTATCAGATGTTGTAAATCCAGAAACCCAGGAGGCTGTCTGCATGTAAACAGTCTCCGGATAATGAACCATCCTAAAAAAGGCATTCTTGACACCAAGCTGATGAACATTGCCAATGTCGAGATAAAGCAAGGCTAAAGTACCGAACGAATAGGGCCGTTTAACAACCGGGCTTAAAAGTCTCATCAACAATCAATACCTTTAACTGATTGCACTATTCGCAACATGGCGAGCCTTGTAACGATTAATTGCCCGTCAGTCATATATTATGTCGAAAAAGCCATAGGCACGAACAATGTTCGCGTCCGATTGGTCGTTGGCACAAGAATCCAATATTATTTTTAATTAAAGCATTATATTCCATCAACATAGCACGATACCACTGCGGGTCTTGAAAAACATGGTTGTAAGGTGTACTTTGAATAGGGAAAAAAATAACACAGATAAAGTATAGTCATTGAGTATGACGATTAAACCACCACGGAACGAGTGACCAAGGAGTGAGTCGAAGCGGGATTGCGGTTATTGGGTTGAAGTGGAAGCGTGTTATGTAACCGGGGATGAGTGGGTGGTATATTGTTGTGGGTGGAAGATTAGTCGAGGGTGTTGGGTAGTAGGAGGCGAAAGGAGAGGTC
The DNA here is from genome assembly GCA_026074375.1 of Tanacetum coccineum. Taxonomy (NCBI): domain Eukaryota; kingdom Viridiplantae; phylum Streptophyta; class Magnoliopsida; order Asterales; family Asteraceae; genus Tanacetum; species Tanacetum coccineum. Next base: position 19,718 of record BQNB010058800.1, read on the forward strand.
TGCAAAGTGGGAGTGAATAGATGGTCTGTTTGTTTGGCGTGCCACAGTGGAGTGGGCGGAAGTAGAAGTGGGCTGTGGTGAGGGAGATGTGGGTTGTCGAGTTGCGGCAACTGGGGAAGACCCAACAGTGGGCATATTATGGAGCATATGTTTTTGTATTAAATTAGGATCGGTGTCAAGGAAATTGTATGGTGGTGAGGCATCGGGAGTCATAGACCCATACGGAAAAACCGTCTCATCAAAAGTCACGTGACGAGATAGAATGATTTTATCCGTATTTAAGTCAAGACACCGATACCCACGGTGATTGGTGGGGTAGCCAAGAAAAATCGAGGGAGTAGCACGGGGTTCGAGTTTGTGATTGGTGTGAACATGTGGGTAGCAAAGACAACCGAATACACGAAGATCGGCATAATTAGGTGTTGTCTTATAAAGACGGGTATGTGGTATCTCATTGTTAATCGCAGTGGATGGAAGAATGTTTAAGAGATGTGCGGCCATGTGAAGGGCTTCAACCCAAAAGGTAGGGGGTAAGTGTGCTTGAAATAATAAGGTACGGATGAGGTTGTTAATGGTACGTATCATGCGTTCCGACTTGCCATTTTGTTGAGATGTTTTGGGACAAGAGAAACGAATGGTAATACCATTGGTGGCAAATAATTGGTGTAAGGCATTGTTGTCAAACTCACCTCCATGATCACATTGCAAGGATTTAATATCACACTGAAACTGATTTTTAACAAAAGCACGGAAATGAATGAATTTAGACAATGCATCAGACTTATTACGAAGAGGATACACCCACAAGTAATGCGAAAAATGATCTAAAAATAAAACATAGTATTTAATGCCTGAAACACTCGAAAGTGGAGAAGTCCACAAATCTGAGTGAATAATGTCAAAAGGAGACTTAACAACTGTTTCAGAAAGCGAAAAAGGAAGTCGCACGTGCTTGCCAAGCTGACAAGCATGACAAAGCACAGTGGACTTAGTCTTATTACAAGAAATCAGATTATTAGAAACTAAATGACGTAACACTTCACTTCCAGGATGACCCAGTCGTTGGTGCCACGTCTGCTGACCGACCAAAAAAGCTTGAGGATATGACAGAGATGTGACCGGATAGAGATCACCCGTGCTGTCACATCGGAGTAGAATTTGACGGGTCCAGTAATCCTTAACAGAAAAACCAAACTCATCAAATTCAATGGTACATTTATTATCTCTAACGAACTGTCTGACCGAAATTAAGTTTTTAACAATGTTGGGTGTTATGAGTACATTATTTAGGTGAAGAGGTCTGTAAGGAGTAGGTAAAGTGCTATGGCCCGTGTTGGTGACTGGAATGGATTTCCCGTCACCAACAAGAACAGATGGATACATGCAAGAATTAAAAAGAGTACTTAAATTAGTGGCATTAGAGTTAAGATGAGACGACGCACCAGTATCCATGTTCCAATTTGCATCTGTTGGATCCCGAAGAGTCATGGTATTAAACGCTTGAGGCAAAAGCGTTGCTTGACCATTTGCTGGAGTCGAACCTTGTACAGTACCCGAGAGAAGAGCCTGCTGTTGTGGGCTGAAGGCTTGTTGGGCCGGCTGTTGACCAGACTGGAAGCCTGGTGGAGCTGTGGGCCGAGATTGGCCTGATAAGCCATTGAAACCAAATTGGGCCAACATGGTTTGTTGGGCTTGTAAGAGTTGTAGAAGCTGCTGTTGTTGTGATACATTCAACCCACCAGATTGAGATCCAGCATGCATAGGTAAAGTCCCCTGAGTGGTGCGATGAGTTGTAGAATTATTACTGTTGCGAGGAGTACCTGAGGAACGAGAGGAGTCATGAAGGAAACGACAAGCATCGCCCCAACGACAAAAGCCACGTCCAAAATTACGACACACCTCACGTGTTGTGGTACGGTTGTCCCGTTCACGATTGTTCCATCCCGTTTGATTACGACTTGATGCTTCAGCCAATAGCACTTGAGGAGCACTTGAAGTAGTGCCAGTAGGGAGTACAGAAGACCGAGAACGAAGCCTCAGCTCCTCCGTTGCCACCATCGATCGAACAGTAGCCAAGTCAGGGAAAGGATCCTTGTGTGCTATGATTTGAGCGAGACTCCCATATTTGTCACTTAAGCCGTTGATGGCGTATGTGACTACATCGTCATCAGACATATCCGAACCTAAATCAGTAAGAAGGGTGAGGATAGCCTCGATCTTTGAAAAGTATTCATCAGCAGTTTGGTCTCCCATTTGAATGACCCGTAATTCTCCTTTTAAGGAGATGGTGCGGGTGCGTTTGTTGTCTTGGAAAATGGTTTCAATGGCATCCCAAGCGGCTTTAGCCGTTTTAGGATTTGCTTTAATCAACCTCTTTCGAAGGGTCGAAGAGAGGGTGAGAAAGATCCAAGATTTGACGATGGAATCAGCCGTGATCCATTCGTCCGTTGGTGGAGTCGACGTCGAGGCCTCGGTGACAGGTTCTTCGATGTGCTTTAGGACACCGAAGTTGCTACAATGGCCTTTGAAAAAATAACTCCATGTGGAGTAGTTTGATTCAGCGAGATCCAGCTTCTCAGGAATGAGACTGTTGATGTTATGAACCGCATAAAGTTTTTCAACCAAGGTGAGGGTAGGGGGTGGAGATGGGTGTTCGCTGTTTGTCATTATGGATTGATAATCGACTGTTAAATCGATGTGATGAAGGTGTAAAGGCGACTGTTAAGTCGCTGTGGAGGGATTAGGGTTTGTTTTGTATTTTAGGGTTTGGATCGGCTTGGATAATGGCCTGATACCATGTAAACCGTGTTTATTGAATGAGTATAATGAGTACAATACAATGTATATATATATACTACACATTGGGCCTAATCATGAGCACATGATACAAATACAAGTCAGGCCTTTGGGCCATACAAACACGTCTGCTAACAGTATGAACATTTAATAAAAAAGATCGGTGAGAAATGAAACGAATTAAAGAAGTTGTTTCAGAATAAGTAACTATCAATTTATCATATCTTTACTCCTCGAAAGGAGCAACCAGGCTCGGATTTAGGCATGTGCAGGCTGTGCAATGGCACAGGGCCCTATTTTTCTTAGGGCCTTCAATTTCTAGATCAGAATGTTAGTATATACTCAATTTTGGATGTTTGAATCTATGTAAACAATGTTTTATGAAGAAACCATGTTTAAAAATGATTAAAACTTATGAATTAAGTCTCAGTAATGAAATTTAGGTCATGTTTTGTTGGGGTTTTCTACCGGAGAAGATGACACAAAGCCTAAAGATCTTGTTTTTTTATGAAAATTTCAATTTTAGTCTATGTAAGTATATAATTTGGCATGTAAGCCATGACTTTAAATTAATTTGTTTAGTACTTTGTGTTAGTTTACTGAAAAGTAAAAAACATTCCAAATACTAAACTAGAAAATTGTACTTTTGATCCTGACATATAATTTCGATACAAATTGCTGTTGTTTGATGTTATAAAAATATTTTGAAGCTATGAATATGTTTTACAAAATACCACACAAATCTAAATAGTTGATCGTTGAAACATTAAAGATATTTTTAAAAAGATTTACAAAAATTCAATGGATTCTATTTGAAGAAAACACAAGCTATATCTAATCTGAACAAAAAAAATGTTACATAAATTGCTAGTGGCATAACTATATGATCTAATGGCATAAATGATTAGTGATTTAATGGCGTAAATGCATAAACATTTTAAGTTAAATAAATTTTAGTATGCATTATTCAAAGGCAAGGCCTATAACGTAAAATGGCACAGGGTCTCCGAAATCCATCAGAAAAAAAAACAAAATAAAAATAAAAAAGAAAAAAAAAAAAAAAAAAAAAGAAAAAGAAAAAAAAAAAAAAAAGAAAAAAAAAAAAAAAAAAAAAAAAAAATAAAAAATAACAAGAAAAAAAAAAAAAAAAAAAAAAAAAAGAAAAAAAAAAAAAAAGCACAGGGTCTCCGAAATCCATGAGATGGCCCTGGAAGCAACGAAGAAACTCTAACCGCGCACACATCTCTTTTGAATGCTAACAATCTTTTCTCAAAAACTTAATCAATGAACACTTGTTGCAATGACCAATAGCCAAAAGTTGAGACTCAAATTCATCCTTAACCCGTCAACTACACATTTTTGGTGTACGAGTATTACCAATCAAACTCAATGGGACTATTATATCTTAATTACAAATAATATAATCTATACTACATATGAAATAAAAGGAAAAAGATCCTCTCATGTTCAAATGAACATGAGGGGTAATGTTCTGCTTTATCTGATTGTACATTTGATTAAAATAATCAAATGTACAATCAGATAAAGCAGAACATTACCTCTCATGTTCAAATGAACATGAGAGAATCCTTATCCAAAATAAAAACACATTTGCTTAAAACTTATAAACTTAAAAAAGTAGTAACATTGTTAGACTAAAATACCTATACTTATAAAACATCTATTAAACATATAAATACTTTTTTTTTTGAAAGGTGAACTTATATTAATATAACAAAGTTTACAACTAATAAGAAGGATATAGACGGACCTATACCTTCATAAGCAACATTACACACTAGAACAATACACTCTAAGACATACAAAAAACATTAGACATGATAAATACTTAATTACAATTTAAACCACCAACTTAATTCATTCTCACTTACTCCACAACCATATATACATAAAAAAACGCACACGTAAATTAACGTTATTATTCTCTGTTAACGCTCTGCGCGTGTAATCAGCTAGTTTCTTACGATAGGTACATTCACCAAATATTGATTAAATCGTTTTCATTAGTCTTATACACAAATTGATTAAATCCTAGTTCTATTAATTTGTATTTTCTTCTAGCTCTTTGCTAGTCATTAATAAAATTGCTGTTAAAAAAAATTGTAGCTTATCTAGGCACTTGTATATATTTCCATATACGTTATAGATGTAACGAGAAAGACAGGTGTCCGCGCGTTGCGGCGGGGCTATTTATAATTGAATCATCGGGCATTGATAAATGAGGTTGTACCCGCCGCTCACTTTTTTTGTCTGCGTGAAAGCTGGCGGCGAGGCTTACATTAATTTCTTTTTTAAAATAAACTTTAAGGTATTTTTTTTAAGTTATCATGTAGATTAAGAGTGTGTTTTGAAAGTTTTTTTATCTTTTTTTTCTTCTAAAAACATATACTAAAATTCAACATTTTTTAATAAAATCGTCCACATGTCTAAAGCATATCAATATTGGACTCGTTTTGTTCTTAACCCAGATGCCTTTATGTCGGTATGTTTTTCATTAAAAAAATTGCTACGTATTTGTTAGATATTTGATAAATAAAGTTTGTTATATAAAAAAGTCATAGATAGTAAACTTAAACATTTTTTTATAAAATGGTACGTGAATCATATCAATATTAGGCTTATTTTGTTCGTTATCCAGAGGCCTTTATGTCAGTATACTTTTCATCAAAATATAGATACGTATTTGTTAAATATTTTATAAATAAAATTTGTTATATAAAAAAGTCGTAAATAATAAAAACTTGATGAGTTTTTTTTTTGAACGGCGATTTATTAAAACACTAGCAAGGAGCTAGATCAAACAAGAACAATATAAGGGTTCTTAAGCCAATCGTCCCACTTGAACGACGCTTTACATCTGAATTTACACCAATAAAAAGAACTAGAAACTAAATTATCAAATATCAGCGCCTTTTCAGGGATCTTCTTATCAAAGAACTTGTTGACCGAAAGTTCACATTATACCAACACAAAGCATAGTATACACCTCATGAACGCCTTTGAGTTTGGATTGATTCCGAATAGTAACCAACCCAAACTTGCCATTCCTAGTTAAGAATTCACATCGCGAATAGTCGATATTCCACCAAGAAGATATCTTACGATAATCTGTCTCGACTACAACGCATGAAAAGAAAATATGGTTTGTCGATTCCACACGGCATTACAAATGGGACAAACAATTGATTCATATCATTACACGACGAGAGATATTAATTCGCGTTGGGAGCGCGTTAGATTTGACTTTCTATAGATGCTGGATGTATTCACTTGATTGGTTACGGATTCTAAACCTCCTGTCGGAAACTAATAATGATACGATTCCATCAATCTCCTTTCTAATTGAAGCCACTTGAAAAGAACCCATCACATTCTAAAGTCCAAAGTGCGGATCTTCGCAAGGCACGGAGAGTAGTCATCGAGAAATCTCAGCCAAGGAGTTAAGTTTGCATCTCTTCAATTCAACTTGTCTCGCTATTTCTTCGGAAATGCGTTATCTAAACTTGGACGCATTCAATTTCGAAATAAAAACAGTAGGGCATTCTTATTCAACCAAGAGCGAACATACGTGGGAACACTCTTTGATGACACCGCTTCAATACCAAAAATTATCGAGCCAGAAACTGCCGTGCTCTCCCCATTCCCCACAACTTCATGGATGTAATCTGACAACATTAATTACCCCGACCTTGTAACACCATTACTTCGTGAATATCTGCGATGTCCTGCAGGTTAGAACTCCACCAGAAACATCCTTGTTCAAATTCCCGTCCCTCCCATAAATATCTTAATCACTTTAGTCCATAAAGGAACAATTTGAGAATTTGGAACCGCCAAACCCACTTGGCATGAGACCTCTATTAAAGGGGCAAACAAGCTTGAAAGTACCTTTAAACCCCTTTATCATTTGGAGTTTAGGACCTTGTTCAACTTTACCCAAGAAGCTTTGTTACTCTTCGGATCTGACCATTTAAAGATCCGACTACGAATATGATTCAAGAGATTTAAGAATACTCGAGGGGAACCTTAAAAATGGGACATATGGAAGATTGGCTAGATTAACACCGGATTAAGAAGAGTGAGTCTGCCTACGATTGACTAGCGAGTTTCCATATTCCATCTTAGAAAGACGAGATTAACCACCTTGTCCACTCAATTTTTTCCAAGCTTGACTTCTGACATTTTCCCCCAACTTTCGTTACCCACAATTAAAGTGTATGGAAGTCTTAAGGAAAGACTCCACGGTTAGAAGCCGCGTTTTTAAACCATACCATCTTCAAAGTTAACACCCATATTCTTATCTTACACATGTAATACGAAGACCAGAAGCCCAGGAAAAACATTCCAAACTTCGTACTAAACGAATCGTTATTGAGCTCACTCTGGCAAGAAAAGATTGCTTCAATCCAGACAATAAAAAAAAATGAGGACATATTCACCTTGATTTAATTTGATCCCCGTAAACAAACCCGCATCTACACACGTTAAAAAGAAATATGCAAGCTCTCCAAAAAAGAATGAATAAAATAGGGATAAATGATTCACCTTGTTTAAGGAACTCTAAAAATTGAATATTCCTTCGTAGGACTACCGTTGACAAGTATGGACCCATTGGATGATCTAGTGACAACGTTTTGAATCCATGTCCTCAATCTTTCACGAAACCAAATTTATTGTAACACATCATCAACGAAATTCCAGTGCGAACCAGAATCAAAGCTTATCTTGAAATCAACTTTGAAATACACAGGCGTGTTTTTTTCTTCTACGACACCTTGAAAAACTCATAAAGAATAAAATGGACCATGTAGGATTTGTCTGTCCGCCACAAAAGCTGATTGAACCTATGGACTACAGAAAGATCACAACACGCACCAACTATCGGTTCGCCAAGATTATTTGCAATAATCTTGTATAAACTCACGATCAACTTCTAGGACGAAAATCCCTTAAACCATGTTGGCATCAAGGGTATTAGGAATCAAAGCAAAAAAGTTCGAGTTTACATCCATTCGGTATTTCACCATACCATAACGAAGAGTAATAGTCAACAGCATCGAAACAAGTCCTTCGCAATCACAGGCAAATATGACGGTAAAAGCTAAATGATAAAACCATCGGACCCGGAGATATTATCAACGCCGTGCAATCCCACACATACCCTTTTAACCTCTCATTAGAAATCATGCGTATTATATCATCTTTCTGTGATATCGATAGGAGACAGGAAAAGGGGTATCAATTACACGGCTCGATTCACTGCTAGTTATCGAACCTACCCCGAAAATTTTCAAAGAATTCTCGTTTCACTGAACGGATCATCGACCCCGTCCATTCACCATATTACCCCGAATATTAGATTTATTGCACTGTTGTTTTAGCATACCATGAAAAAACTTTCACATTATCATCTCCCTCGATTTCTCAATTTAATCTTGGCGTTTTTGAGCAGATTTCCGATAGTTGAATACTTATTACTGATGAATCTTGTTGAGAATATAGTACCGTTTATGGACCCACCTCATTTCGAGCACTTCTCCCTTATCAATAATCTCATCACAAGACCGCAATTCTTTAAGGAAATAGATCTTCACACGCGGAATTCGACCTATGAATAGAGAAGCCAGCTCCGAATACGTTCTTTAAGAATTTAAGTTTACCCATGAGTTCGGATGCAATGTTTCTTCGTTAAAGGAGCCACGTTCCAAAGAATCCCTAACCAACTTGTCCATACCATAACTTTCCAGCCAGTAACGATAGATCGAAAAGGATATAGGACCGTTAATTCATACATGACTATCACGTTAATAAAATAGGCGATAGGTCTGAAATAAACGCTCCAAGGTAATAGCTTGATATTAGGACACATGCTCAACAAATTTTTGGAAACAAAATTTGAATACAATTTACTCATTTTAGAAGCAGATTGAGAACACAAGTATAAGCACTTCTCCTAAAGGACTTCATCAAGGACACGCGTTTGATTTATGAATGAATTGGAAATTTCTCAGCGTTGTGGACATTAAATTCGAACCATATCTTTCCTGATTTATATTCACCTCTTAAAGTAGACCTATCATTAACAAGGTTACCAACACATTGATTCGTCACATGAGCCAAAATAATCCCATAAACATAGCTTTTTTTAGCCTCTTGAGGCGCATATGAACCAGAATCTAAATATTCTCTCATACCTGATAGAATGGAATCAATCCCTTGTTGACGTGTTCACATTCACGACTACGCTTCGATAACATGTGACATTCTAATTTGTGCTTATCCGAGTGTCACATACGTATATAGTAACTGCATATGATCGTTCTCATTTCCTTCCCGTATACTAAGAATTGCTAGTTGATGCCATTAACTGCAAGGATATGTAAAGAAGTCACATCTCTGGAAGTTATAATAGCAAGTAAATAGTTACGTGCATCTACGATGTTGAGGAGTGATCACTCATATTAGGCATATGTCCTGGATCGTACCTATCGCACATATATCAAAATTAGTTAGAATCTGTACGCCCAGCAACAAGACATCTGTCGATTATTACAATGCCCAAGATAGATCAAATTTAGTAGACCCCACCAAAACCCATACTGTGAGAACGCAAGACCCACCGCGAACTCGCCCGCTTCTGATCATGTACCCCATCCACCCCACACTTCGACAACCCACCCACATTCCAACGCCCCTCCCTCTCACTGTATTTTTAACACACATCACTCTTTACCCATTTTTTGGGCCTGATCCCCCTTGGGCCGAGGCCTTATCCCTTTTGCCATCTTGAAGTTCAAAGAAATAAAATTTCTCGATTAACCCCCACGAAATTCTCCTTGGCGATTCAAAGATCTCTAGTGATATACTTGAATGCCTAACCCATCCATGTTACAACCATAGTTTGGCCCACCACTTCCCAATTCCTTCCATAGGATTTAAAACTAAGAACCCCACTGTTCGGCGGCACATTAACAGAGTACTTAGAGTGACCCGAACGCTGATTCTGAATTTTTGTTTACCGACTCAGAATTATCCTTACCATCTTCAAGGTTAACAAACGAATTGTCATCTCTCTCATTTTCTCCGTAGTCCTTCATGTCAAGATTAACAGTATTACCTTCATTCAAACCAGACTCCTGGAGTGGAAAACCCGTAGGGATAGAGACAAAACTATGATATTTATTCTAGTAACCTTTCGTGCCAATTCGATATTTTCTTTGTTCAATAAAGGGTATAAAACCAAAAAGAATCTTCGTGTGTTTGTCCTTCTGGATCATATGGTTTCAAAAAAGTTGGTTTCAAGCACTCCTACACGTCACCTCTCATACAATGCCATTTATTTGCCTCGAGATCTTTAATTCTGACCATCATTGTTACTCCTCCCACGGATATTCGTCCCTCCTCCTCCTCTTCAGGGAAAATTTCAGCGAAGTCACTATAGAAATTCCTTGCCGCATGCACACCATAAAACCTTACCCGAAAACAATTTTGAAGCTCTCGTGAATGTGCTCACATACCCTTTAGAAACGAATGCAAATTCTTTTGGAATGATAGATTCGATCATACATAATCATCAACATTCCAATAATCACCCCATTTTGCGCAGCATACGTTTGAAAAGTTGACTCCGACCAGAATTTAAACGGAACCACGGTTCCAATTTCCTACTTTCAACCAATTACCTTCTAGGAACAAACTCGGCGTAAGCTTGTTTAATGACCGAAAACCAAGAGCCCACCACCAACATTACCTAAATGAATCTTTAGCCTTCGCAGTCTACGAATTTCGAGTTAATACCCAAAGTTCTCCCATATAGTAATCTTTACCAACATCAAAACCTTCATTTACAAGGCCTACTTAAGATTGCACTAATGTGAGCCCATCTCTTTGACTTTTTGGCCATCAAACGACAGAGTGAGATCACTTCGGATCAAACAATCATTTCAAGGACAATCGCATGAGGAGATTCCTTGTCTATTGGCATTCGGCTAGTCTTCACCACAGACACAGATGATTTACCAATAACTGTATTTTCCATATTCTTATGAGACCCATCAAACTTCCTTTTATTCGATTCATGTACTCTCTTTTGAATCTTGCAACATTACGGAAGGATTTCGGATCGACCCACCGAAAGTCGTACATAAGTTATTTACCAATATCTCCCATATTAAAGATATTGAATAATATCGAACAAATCCAAAACGCTTACAATCTTTTTGTCCTCTTGTTTGGAATAAAACGGAATACGACCACTTTGTGACCATATTGCTACATGAGTGGAATAGTCCTTAGCAGAGAAGGATGTCGGGAATTTGTAACAAAAATCGACAGTCGAAATCTTTGACACATAATTTCTTTTGAAACGAAAGCTACCCTTTTTGGATTGAAAGGTAGAGCTCTATTAATCGAAAATGAAATAGGGTTTAATGGTTGGCTGGGATTAATCGGAAACGACGAAATATGGAATCGATTGAAGAGGAGATAAGAATTACAGATCTAAATTACTAAAAATACCCAAAGATGAGTACCCGCCCGCCTAACACGCATCGATATGAGATTAATCAATCAATGATTATTTATACCCAATTTCTAGGGGTATATAACAGGATTCAAGACAAACTGGGTAAGAAGGAATTTAGTTGTTACATTTATGTGGAGGTTTGAAGTCATCTTCTGAGTTAGAAGAAGTAAAAAAAATTTCGGTCTTTTTTTTCGCGTAATGCCTTATACTCTATGTATAAGTGTTGTTAAATACTTTATATAAATATGATAACAAAACAAAGTCTTTTGTTTAAGTATGTTTGAAAAATGACGTTTTAAGTTTTCAACAAAAACTCAAAAACGGTTGGGCCACTTCCATCCAATATTTAGTATAGAAATTAAGATCATGCCACACGCAGGGACGGATGTATGTAGAGAATAGGGGGCAAGTGCCCCCAATGGTTTCTTTAATAATCACACTTTGTAAGGTTGATTTCTGAACTTTAGTCTCTGTGCCCCCCGCTCAAAAATGAAAGTGCCCTCCACCCAGTTAGAGAAAAAGAAGAAAAGGGTGGCTTGATGAAGAAGATGACATATTGGAGATCTAAATATATTAATATTACAAAAAAGGATGGTGCATATTTGAAGTGTGTGAAACATTATTCACAGATATCATTCTAGTGTGTGGGTTGAGGCCTGAGTGTGCGTTGAATAAAAACTAGGCCAAACAGTTTGTTATTCTAAGTGGGCTGATTAGTTTGTCATATATGTTCTTGTTTTATGTTGTTTCTTTTTTCGTTTTTCAAATATTAGTATTTTTTCTTCCACTTTTGTTGCTGAAAATTGCTTTGGTTTTTTTTCCGCATTTTGTTGTAATTGTTCAAATTTTTTTTTGCCCCCCACACCTTAATTTCCTGGTTCCGTCACTGGCCACACGGGCCAAACAAACAGGCCTTAGTAGCTCAAAAGGAAAAACTCGGGCTTTTGTCCTCATTCATGATGAGTTTTAGGATATAGGTAAATATACGAGGAGAGAATAGTGGGTGATTTTGCAGTGAGATTGTTTTTGTTGGGTCATTTTATGGTTGTGTAGTAATAAGCAGTTTTTACTTTTTATGTCTTTGAGTCATTTAATGTACAATCAGTCAACTATTTAAAACTATTCGGTTTTCAAGTTGGTGGTGGGTGTCAGTAGGGTCGGGTCGCACAGGGCCTCTACTTTGATAGGGTCACATTTTTATTAGTTTTGCAGATAAATACGTATCATATTAAACACATATGAACCGTATAATATAAGTTTATGTGCAACTTCTTTTTAATTTACAAATGTAATGGGACCTCTTTTTTGCTTTTGCCTAGGGCCACCGAAAACCGCGGGACGGCCCTGCCTGACCCGAATCCGATAAGGCTTATCGGGTCGGGTTAAATCGGGTTAAAAATTATAGTCAGGTTGTTTTGACCCGAACCCGATAACCCGATAGTGTTATCGGGTTGGGTTAGGGTTAAAAAAATATTGCTGTTGGGTTATCGGGTCAACCCGATAAGACCCGAATCTCAATTTTCTATTTTCTAAATTATACTTTTTTAAAAGCCCAATACGTGTACGAGAGTCTAACATATGCATGAAACGTTTGGTGCCCTTTTGTTGTTAGTTCTGATTGTGTCATATATCTTGTAATGAACCCATATTTTTTGCCTTATCAAATATTACCTTGTACGTTTTGCCTAATTGTAATTTCTTAAGATATTGTCAAAACATGGTCACAAATTGCATAGCAAATTTCTGTTTAAAAAATAACATTTTGTCACTGTTGTTGTGTATTGGTCTGCACTTTGCCAATGCATTTATTTGTGTACCGTCAAAATGGGCTATTGGTACTGTCTCAAATTTGCAATTTGCATTTGTTTGTGTATTGTTACAAATTTGCTAATGTCAATAGTTTCTAAGAGCACAGGGAGTCGTGGTGCCAAACTTTTGGTGCCAAACTCCAAAAGTGGTGCCACGTCAGCAAAATGGAATTTGGCACCAGAAATGCCATGGCACCAGAATTCAGTGGGAGTGGTTTGGCACTAGAATTCTGGTGCCATAGCATTTTTTTGAATATTTATTTAAAATACACTTATTTATAAAACTAAAAATAAAATTCATTGAAATTAAAAACATTACATTAAAAAAACACAATACATAAATTAAAAGACATAAAATTAAAAGACATAAAATGAAAATGACATAGAATAAAAAATCATAAATTTGGCGCGCCGACTAGTTTGTAGGAGGTGGATATGCGCTCGGACATTCATCTTTTTTTGGGCGTTGATGATAAGCGGCCGTCGCCCGAATCCATCCCGCGTGTGTCGATTTGTAGCACACCGCCCTTAAAAAATAATGTCCCTCCCAATCCTTTGAGATTGGATCAACCCGCCTACTCTCCCTTCCTACATCCTCCTCTCCGAGAACGTCATTTTGGCTTTGCGGTAATAACTCGTATTGTCCCGCCATGAATTCTTGATACCGGCAGGGGTTTGAAACCGAAGCATCTAGCGTCGAGTTAGAACTCGTAACGTTGACTTTTAGCAAGTCGTTGGCAAACCGGTGTCGAGCAAATCATCACTCCAAAATGCGTCCGGGTTTTCCTCTTCGATGCCAAAAGACGATTTCATTCTTGCAAAGTCCGAATCCGGGTTTTACCACTTGTGTTTAGCCTTTCAAAAAAGCCAAGCACCCGGTGCTTAAACTCACCCCCCACGGTTTTGCATCATTACCAACGTGTGCATACCCTCGACTATATCATCTCTTCTCATCATTCTCCACTATGACCGCGTTTTCTTGCACCAATTGATTAAACTTGAGAACCGAGGTATTCATTGTGAACTGAGTCCACTTACCCCGTCAACATGGTTCATTTGGTACGCTCCGTGAAGCCCTTTTTTTCTTCGCTTCCTATTGTACACATTTTGGATTTTGTACCAAACAGTATCTCGCTTTTGATCACCCCCGGTTTTGGATCCGATCGGAAACTTGAATGAAACATTCCGCCAAAAGCAACTCCTCCATCATGAGTCCACGCATTACGATCTTTTGTTTCTCAAGTGGCGGTTCTTTTTCTTTGGTTTATTTTTTGCCTTCGACTATCAACGGACGCCAGCGGAACTATCGATGCGGCGATAGTAATGAGAGGGGTGATTTGGGGGGACTCGCTTAGGCTTCGACGCGGGGTCGGAAAACCGGCACGTCTTCAATCTTCGGTATCTTCGACTTCAAAGTGGTGCGATTGTTTGCTTCGGAAATTGGTTGGAAAGTGGTAACTTGTTTGGTAATTGTTGTGGTTGGTTGTTGGTGCATTTGGTTGCATTTTAAATTGTTTGAAACTCAACAATTCTTCTTGGTTATGTATATTTAGGTGGTAATTTGGTATTGACAAAGTAAGGCATTAATGGTTGAATTACCGGTTGAGTGGAGAGCCCGGATTCGAAGACGACCCCGAATTTGGTTTGGATGGGTCGATAAGCATACCGTAAATCCATTTGGTAGGTTGGTGTTGGATTGAGAATTCATTTTTTTTTGAGTAAAATTATAAAAGTAATAGAAATGTGAAGTCAGAAATATTATGAAAGTGTGTGTGAAATATGATAATAAAAAGGGGGTATTTATAGGATTTTTTAAGGGTAAAATTGTGATTTTGGTCGGTATTTTTTTGAATATCCGCCCCCCTAACGTAGATTTAAAATATATATATATAAATATATATAGTATTATAGTATATATATATAGGGAAGGATCAAGTGAGAAGAAAAAATATAATGAAAGAATAATAAGGGATTTCTAAGCCACCCTGTTAAATAGGATGGAGAATTTTAAGGGGAGATGCATGCATTTTTATAGGTGCATCTGAAATGTGTGGTTGTGGTTTCTTCTTATCATTCTCATTATAAGTTTTCTTCTCATTTGATCCTTACTCTATATATATATATATAAGTTTGGCGTGGGCTGTTAGCCACGGCGCGAAGACCCTTGGCGCGAGCCATGGAGTCGTGCGCCGTTGGCCATTTTGGCGCCATGGCTTGGCACGAGTCCAACAGCCAAGGACTCCCAAGGCTCTAATGGTATAGTTTCTAATGTCAAGCGGTGCAACTACAACATTGAGAAAACTTTACTTGGTTTAGTCGATGGAGAAAGACAAATATGGTTTGTTTTCATATTACTTTTTGTTTCAAACATTGTAATCATTTTCTTAGGTTATACATATTGTCTCTCTTTCAAGTCCTTTTTTATATGAGTGATCCACTTTTGTGTGCAGGCCTGAAAGGATTTTTGTGAGAACATCAATAGCATAATGGACCTCTCACTTACTGATGTAAGTTTTTTAAATGATGAATGAATATAACAGTTCTCCATCTTGTTAAAAATGAAGACAACCCACTTGTGTACAATGAATATGCTGTATATGATCCTAAACAGGTAAGCATAATGACTTTCGAGTATCATTTTTATTAAATGGATATAAAAGTTCTCATGTGGAGGATATAGAAGATGTCATTTGTAATATCACCCGATAACCCGAATCACCCGATCCGATAAGACCCGACCCGAATACCACCCGAACCTGATAACCCGATTCCTTATCGGGTCGGGTTGCGGGTGAGTTTCTAAAAATCAAAACCCGACTCAACCTGACCCGACAAGACCCGATAACCCGACCCGATAACAACCCTAATACATTTTACTAAATAGCGGTCGTTCTTAAAAAAACGTGCAAACAAATGCACCTCTTTCGATACTTGGTATTTACAAGCAGGATTAACCGCGCGTTGCTGCGGGGCGTTAATTTTTCGCGCGTTGTTGCGGGGTATTAATTTTTATTTTTTTTTGTATTTTGTGCGGGTTTATTTTTTCGGTCTCATGTTTAATAGTTTTTTTTATATGGGCTTATGTGTTGGGCCTCATGTCGCGTGCACGTTATTATACTCGCGCCACAAATGTTGAATAAGTAAAAAAAATCCAAATGGACCGGCCCAAACATAAAGCCCAAAACGAGAACCCAAAGAAGTACCTTGAGCCCATGCCATAAAAAGACAAAATAGGAATCTCATAATTAGTATATTGTCTAATTTTTTAATCATCTCCCACTTCAATTCTCTCTCATTTGTATCTTTTCACTTCTCGATCCTTCCTCGCCGTCTTCATATCTTTTGAGATCTAGGTTCCACGCCCCATTATCATATGAATGAAACAAAAAAAAAACCTCACCTACACATGCAGTTCAAGATCAAAACAGGAGATTCAGTTGTTATGGCTATTCGAAGAATGGTACAGATAATTACGGATTTAAGATCTCTGGCGGTGACTAGGTGGTCAGACAATTTGGTCTGCCACCATTATAATCTTGGTCACGGGCAAAGATAATGGTATGTTTTTTTTAATCAGGTAATTTAGGCTTATATAAAGCTAAACCCCCTAACTCTTCAAGTATAGGCAGTTGTTTTCATTTATGTCTAAAGCCGTGTTTGGGGTTGCTTTTTGACCTAAAAATAAGCACTAAATCAAAAGAAATTAGCAATACGGTCTAAATAAAAGAGAATCTTTTTTGTTTACACAAGAATGACAAAAATACTAAACCAAAGGCATGTGTGTTTAGTTTTTTTATTAAGTCTTATAAAATTGGTTATATGTTGTTTGTAGATAAATATATGACTGTTTGTTTTGTGTGCTGAATAAAACGTCTGAATTAAAGAAAATTACTGTTATACTCTTTTATATGCAATAAGTGTTGAATTAAAGTTGTTGTTTGGAGTTCTTTTAACAAAAACTAGATGAGTACCCGTGCATAGCAATGAGATTTAATAGTGGCAAATGGTTGTAGTGATAAACAAAGTTTATGAGTTATAAACGAAAAATAATAAAAGTTTGAGGATTTAAGGATTAAACATAATGTTTTGAAACCCGGTTCGACCCGGCCGGTTCAATTGGTTAAACCGTTTCCGGTCGAAAAACGGGTCAAATTAAACCGTTTTTTATATTTTCAAAACCCAGTTTGACCCGGTGGAAGACCGGGTTGATCCGGTGACCGAGTGACTCGACCGGGTCGATTAGAGATCCGGTTTTCAAAACGTTGATTAAAGTTTCCATATATGCTTTACTTAATATTTTCACATTCAAAGTTTGAAGGTCTTTTTATTATAAATAATATAAATAATGCAACAATTGATAAATACATGATAATATATATCTCATATGACATAACAAGCAAGATTACCCGCGCGTTGCTGCGGACGTTAATTTTTCGCGCGTTGTTGCGGGACGTTAATTTTTTATTTTTATTTGTTTTTTCGCGCTTTTTTTATGTTTAATAGTGTAAGTTTATTTTTTCCTGCACGTTACTGCGGGACGTTAATTTTTCGCGCGTTGTTGCGTGTCATTAATTCATTTTTTTTCCTTTAATTTTGTGCGAGTTTATTTTGTCGGTCTCATATTTAATAGTGCGGGTTTTACTTTTTCAGTATCGTGTTTAGTAGTTTTTTTATGGTCTTACGCGTTGTTGGGTCGCGTTAAAATTTTATTTTTTTTATTTTTCATTTTTTTTGCAAATTTATTTT
>BQNB010058801.1:0-23468 GCA_026074375.1 Tanacetum coccineum
GTTAAAAAGTTGAGAGTAGTAGAGGTCGGGGGTTCGAGCCTTAGCTCACCCCTGACTTCCCACTTTCCATTTTTTTTTTCTTTTCAAATTTTTCTTTACACACTTGTTAAGCACTTATCAATAAGCATTTTATTTAACTATGACTTTTTGTAAAAGCTTATAAATAAGCTGGAATTTGGGCTTAAAATAGGCAGAATAACTTATTAAGCTGAATGGCTTTTTTTTTCTTTTTTGGATTTGTTAAGCTACTAGAATGCAAGTAAGCTATGAAACAAGATTAAGCTAACACTAATAAGCTAATTCAGGATTAAAATAAGCAAAAAGAAAGAAAAATAAGCTTAAACAACCTAGAATAAGCTGTTGTCCTACAAGGGTCACAAAAAGACAAAGGGGCTTTTTGTGGCTTAACCAAATAAGCCAGAAATAGGCTTTTTGAGCTTCTCAGCACTAGGGGAGCCTTTTTGGCTTTGACAGACTTGAAAATAAGCTTAAAATAAGCTAAGAATCCTAAAAAGCTATTTTAAACCTGACTCGCGTGATCTTACTCCTTTTTATATATAAATAAATATAAATAAATATAAATATATAACAAGGATCAAAATCCACAAAATCAATGAAACCGGAAGTAGTATAGAGTGTTTCCGGGTCGTTATGTCCCAACGAGGCTTGAATGGAAAATCGAATGACGAATTGATAATTGATGTTTGAATATGACAAGGATATGATTGGGCACTAAACCTAATAAGCAAATGCACACAAAGATAAGCAAGGAAAATAAGCTAGAACAAGCATAAAAGCTAGAAATGGTAAAAACACTTAAAACTTTTAAACTAAGACACAAATAAGCTCAAATAAGCTTAAGACAAACCAAATAAGCTAGACTAACTCTAAATAAGCAAATTCAGCAAGCAATTAAGCTAAGCTAAGCAGGAGAAACTCAGCAGTACTAATGACAGTACTAACAGTATTAACTAACAGTACTAACTTGGAGTTAGTACTGCTAGCTTTGAGTTAGTACTGCTAGCTTTAAAATCCAAAAGAGAACTAGCAGTACTAACTTGGAGTTAGTACTGCTTGTTCCAAAAACCTCTTAAAGTTTTCAAAAGTCATTTATTTCAAGCTGATTTGATCCTAATTTGTTAAAAACAGATTATCAAATAACAGAATAAGGCACTTATAAGCAGATTTCAATCAATAATAAGCACTTAATAAGCTAAATCAATCTAACAGTATTAACTAAACATTCTACCAGTACTAACTAGGAAATTTGCACAAATCAATTTTACACTGAAGTCTAAGCAAGATAAGCACTAAACATCATAACAAAGCATAAACATAAACAATAAATAAGTACTGATAAACAGATCTACAGTAAATAAGATGAAGACAAGAAAAAGAAACTTACAACACCCTTGCTTAAACAGGGCTGCTTAAGCTTTTACAAGCTGATCTACAAGCTCTAGCTTGTCAAAGACAAGCTAGTAGTGTCCATAAGCCCATCCAAAACTGGCTTATCATCCATAAAATAAGCTGTGGTGTATTTGAGAGTGATTTTTGTGATTTTCTCTTAACTACTTAGCTTTTTTCTTTTACTTGACAAAAACAGCTTATAAACAAGCTCCTTTGAAAGCTTTTCAAACACAATTAAGCACTAGTTAGCAAGTGAGAACTTGGAATTTGAAAATTGGAATTTAACATAAAACCTCAACACTTCATTAAACTTGGAAATTAGTACAAAGCTGAAAGAAAAGGTACAATAATCTGTAAATGACTGAAAATAAGCTAAGTTATATTAAAAATTAAGCTAAGATATTCTAAGATATTCAAAAACTAACTCTATTTATAGCCGAAGTCTTCTCTTCTTGGACTTCTCACTTGTTCTTCTTTTGTGAGAGCTTCATTAGGTGTTTTTGTTGTGTGAGGGACTTGATAAAAGTAATCTCAGCCATTCAATCTTCTTGTGCTTCTTTTTGAGTCATCTAAGCCATCCAAATTACTTGGAAATGGTGAGGGATTGCCAACTTTGTCGGGGTTGGCGTTCTGACTTTGACTGACTTTGGCTTCGATTTGACTTTGTCTTTTCCATTCGGTGCTCGATTTTGTCGTTTGTGGCTTTGTTTTTGTCCTTTTGTGTGATATCCGCTTCCTGCACAATACAAATGCAAAACATACAAATACGATGTATTTTTGGTACGTTTTTAGTCATTTAACCTTTAACAAACACACTAACACCACACCCTACTACCAAAAGTGCTTCAATAGCTCATCCGTCCTAGTTTGTTCTTTTTATTCTTATAAACTCATTTTTAGCCCAACAAGCTTATAAGCCTGTTTAGCTTATTACAGCTTATAGGGATAAGCTAACAATTGAGTTTTATTTTTTCTTAAATCAAGCACAACTTCATCTACTTTTTGTAATTTTTTCATAATTTTCCAAAATCATTTACTATTTTTAATCATTTTTTTTCTTTAAAACTGTTTTTTATTTATTAAAAATTAAATAAAAATCAAAAAAATATAATTCTTTTTTAGAAAATTTTCTTTTATCATATTGCACCTAGGAAAAATAGATTTGCTCTCGTAGGGTTATTTTTACAAAATTTCATTTTTTAAAGAACGGGATTCGTTCCCGTTCACGTTTTTTGTGTTTTAAAGCTCAAATCAACTCCGTTTTCATTCTAGTTTTCTTTAATATTACTTTTTAGTTAATTAGAGCTTATTAAAAGTAAACAAATCAATTTAGGTTAATTTTTTAGAAATTAGGGTTTTTAAGTGTCAATTTTAGATTCCCGTTATCGTTTTTAGTATAAATTTGTGTGATTTTCTCATTTTTAGTATAGATTGCTTTATTTTTCTCGTAGATTTAGAAATCAATCCAAATCTTGTTCAATTCAAGCTTTAAATGTCAATCCAACTCTTGACTTTCCAATTCACTCTTCGTTGGGGATAAACGACCCGGGAATATTACATACTACTTCCGGTTTCATTGATTTTGTGAATTTTGATCCTTATTATATATTTATATTTATTTATATTTATATATATATAAAGGGTGGAATCAAAAACAAATCACACCACCCCCCCAAACCAATAGAAATGCATGCAATTTCAAAAACCATCAAGCCCTCTTAAATACCATTTTTCTCATCTAGATCTAAGAACAATAACATTTTCTCTCCTCCTTGGTTCTTCTAGCTGCTGCCGTCACCTAACCACCATCAAAACACTATCATCTTTAATTTTTGGGAGCAAGATCAAAGGTAAAAAGCATGGTACAAGATGACTAGTATGTCTCTTGTACCAAAACTCTTCAAAAATAAGGTTTTCTTGACTTTTCTTGCATATTTAAGCTTACTTTTGTAAAAACCTTTATGGGTAAATTATTTTCATGATAGAAAACTTTTAAATAAGTAATAATGATGTACAAAAACGTTGGGTTGTGCATTTTTATTTTTGCTACAGGATCTATGCAAGACAAGTGACATAAAATCTTGATTTTTAAAAGTATTGGCACATCTTGTAAGTTTTGTGTAAAAGAGCCTTTTTATCCATGAACCCACTGAGATTTTTGGATTAAAATGATGTTAAGACTTATATAATATGATTGTGGGAGTTTATTGGGTCATTTTTGCATGTTGGGTTATTGGTTTGACTTGTTTTGGTCAAAGGTAATTTCAATCAGCTCACTAAATCATTTTTGTGTCATATTGAATGGAGCATAAGTTGATGATAAATAAACATTTTGACATGATTCCAAAGCATAACATCAAGTAATTTGAGTCTAGTTTCCAGAAATGTGAGCTTTGTAAAAATATGAGGTGGTTTGGTTGGTGAAAATCTCAAAATGGTGTAAGGTGTCAAATCTGCCTGAAAATCTCTTTTCAACCCTTGTACTAAAATGACCATAATCATAAACCACGATGAATATATCATTGAAAATGATATGGGAGACACTTGTAAGGGTTATTTAGAGTCTCCCATTGGCCTGACTCATATAACCTTGATTTAGACCATCTGATCATTAAAATACTTTTATATGTCTAGATTTTACCATTTTTAGAGTCGGGTATAAATGGTCGGGTATAAGACCTTAATAAATTTTGGGAAAATTCATGGACACACCTAAAACATGAGATCTTGACCTGGAGCAGTAGCTTGACCAGAAGTTTTGGTTAACTTGGTCGAATAAATACCTAAAGTGACGGGAAATTCGCGGCAAATTAATAGAAATTATGCTTTGTGATAAAAGTGACCTTGGAAGCAAATGTGAAAATAAGACTTAATAAATGAACCTTAATATTGTCCGAGCATATCGTATAGGATCTAATTAGGTATATTTACTTGCCTTAGGTTGCGAGTAAAAGGTTGCGCATTCGTTTGGGTTGCCTACTTAGTGTGGTTTGCCAAGAAGTCCTATTGTCGTTCTAACTTTTAAGGTGAGTTCTCATAGCCCCTCTTTTACATGATTTTAAATGTTTTGGGGTGAAAAGCATGATGTGTCATATTGCTATGCTCTTACTTTTAAGTATTTAAACTTTTGAGCATATTTGAACTCAAACTTGTTTTGAACGTATGGAACTTGAGTTGAACTTGTTGAACTTTGGAAACGTGTTAAACTTGAACTTGATATGCATGTTTTTGTATGCTTGGATCCTACCACTACTTTTAACTCACTTTCCCCCTCAACGGGATTGAGACGTTAGTACTTATGGATAGCGCTATTAGAAGATTTTCCCCTCCTCACTCCCACCATAAACGGGGTGCATAGTACTAGGACATATTAGATTATGATTTGGATCAGGGGTAACGCCTACCCATATTGTGTTGTGATTTAGAATTGAAAGGCTGAATGCGTTTAAGTAGTGCCTCGCATAAATACTATAGCATACATATATTGATTTGTGTTACGTTACTTCGGTAACGAGGATTGTCTTGAAAATTTGAATCATTTTGGATTCACAACTTGCTTGGGCAACTTGTTTTTGATTTGGAGAAAATGGAATTTAGACATCTACTCTTTATAATAGATTTTGTGTACATAATCCTGTGAGCTCACCAACTATTTCAATAGTTGACCGTTTTTATCATGCTTTTCAGGTGACGTTCCTAATGTGGAAAATTAGTGTGATTGCATTTGAACCTGTTCAAGATGTCTACTTTCTTCCAAGTTATTGTCTTTTGGGCGATCCATGTTCGGAAGAAAACAACTATGTTGACTTTTGTACTTTTAAACTTGTACTTTGAAGTGTTGTAATTCGGATATCTTTCTTTTATCTTAATTCATGTATGGTGTTTTGTCTATCATCTTATGTGATGTTTATTAATATGTTACACCTCGCATTTCCACCTTGGTGGGGTGTGACAAATTGGTAATCAGAGCCTAAGGTTATAAAGAACGCCAAATTTTCAAAATAAAAAAATCCGAACTGTAACCAAAATGATTTTCTTTTCTAAAAACACCGAACATGAAACGAGTCGACTAGTCCGAGTGGTTGCATCATTAGACCTCAACTAGACATAACTTGATCAACTATGTCTAATTTAGGGAGTATCATGCAACACTAGGTTTACTCATTATTTTAAACGAGTTAAAAAGCCGACTTTCCACATTGGTCACTAAAAAGCATACTAGGGATTATGTGCACTGTACTGATATGTGAGAAAATACATATCCGTTTTATATCAAAAATAGCCCTAAAAAGACAAAATTGTGCTTAAAATGCTTGTATATTGCTTGTTTTGTCTTTGTGATTGTGTAGGTACGGATATTGCAAAAATCTCAAGAAAACGGTCAAAACCGGACAAACACGGACACGAGAACGGATAGAGTGCACAAGAGCCGGGGATTTGATAGCAAGAAGGGTCAAAAGTCAACTCCAGTCAACCCTTGGTCAACCAAAGTCAACTCACTAAATGACAAAACCTAAAAATTCCCAAATCAACCCCTTGAAATAAACCAAAATTGCAACAATGGTCCCTAAAGCCCTAACGGTCGTTATCTCTTTATACTATAAAGGATAACGCTCGTTATCCTTCTTATAACTCAAATCCAAAGCCTGTTATCTTTGCCCGAGCCCAAAACATACCCATGGCCCAATCTCTTTGTATAAGCCCAAAGTCAAACCATTTTTTTACCCGAGTCAAACACCCACCCCTTTTATAAAAGGTAAAAACGCGGGAAAAGTGGTTTTCACTGTTCATCGTCGTTCTCGCAATTTACCTCATTCAAATCAAAGGGTAAACTACAATTGAGTATGTGGCCAAGCAATTCAAGTGAAACCCTACACCTTGGCAGAGTTATACGTCACACAAGCATATGATTGGTTGAAGCCCATAAGGAGTGACACGTGGACTGACAAGAAGCACACCAATCATTGGGATTTTGTGCTAAATCACTCACAAAAGAAGCACAATGAGTCTGACACACGGAATGCCACGTTGGCAATCCGTGTGCTCACTCATTTAATCCAACGACTCAAAACAAGGATCCAATGATGAGAGAAGATTCAAGGGCCAAGATCAAGAGATAGAGGAGCGGGCTAGACTCCTAGAAGCTTCATCTTCAGGCTATAAATAGCCCCTCACATTAGTTTTTAGCTTTTAAAAATTTAGCTTAATTGTATTTTTAGCTTTTAAAACGTTAGCTTAAGTAATGTAACTTTTTCAGCTTATTGTAACTTCCATTTCCAAAAAGTTGTAACCAGTTTATAACTAATTAAACTAATTAAATCTAAACCTAAAACTAAATTAAATTAAATTAAATAAAAACTAAACTAAAGTTAACCTAAGGGAAAAAAAGCTAACAATGAAAGGACCAAGACAAACGGGGTAACATGCTTAGTCTAAAACTACAGGACTAACAGATGTAAACTTACAAAAGGTTAAAATTACACAATTGGTCCCTTAATGACCCCGCTATTCAAAGCAATTCTAAAGTGCTTATTATCAAGAAAGCAAAAATCATAAGTTGTAAAGGGGCTTATATGCTTATCATTGTTTATAAAAGGACATAACTGAAATGGGCTGAATAAGCCAGAAGAAGTAAGCTTTTTGTATGACAGAAAGTTAATAAGCTTAAAAAGCTTATTGAGCTTTTTGTTGGAGCTTAAGAGCTCAAAATAAGCTACAACTGATGGAATAAGCTAACAAACCTAAGTGAAACCTAAATAAGCTCAGTGGGACGCCTAAAAAAAGCCCTAAGTAAGCTGAAACAAAGAATAAGCTAAGTGACAGTTTTGAAAAGAAAACAGAAAAAGGCGATGTTTTTAAGCCTAAATTAGAGCTAAGTTGAAAGTTAATTAAGCTGAATAAATTTTGGGGACTTAAAAAGCACTAATCAGCTACAACGAAACCAAAAATCCTAAGACATGTGCTAAGCAAAATAAGCTAGATAAAGGGTGCTGAAAATTGGTTTCAGCACCAGGGTAGCTGCCAAACAGTGGTAAGGGGCTTTTTGGCTTAAGCCAAATAAGCTCTCAAGGGCTTATTTTTCACAATCAACCTCAAACAGATTTACAAGGGTGGTTAATGAGCTTAATTTCAAAATCTTGGGGCTTAAGGCCTAATTAATACTGCTGAACAATGGGCTTAAAAGTGGGGGATTTCAAAAATAAGCAAGCCAAATTTTTGAAACTTAATTCTTGGTCAAACAAAAGGAACAGAAGCACACTTGGCTTGGGTTTTTGTGCTAGAAAATAACAACAACAATGAAAAAATAAGGTTAGCTTAAATGCAAAAGCAGCTTAAGAATGGTTTAGCTAGATTGGCTTTATCCAAATTTGGACATAAACAAAAAAACACTTCAAAATTGATTTTAAAAACTAAAAATGGTGGATTTTAAAGGATTAATAAAACCAAACACACTCAGCCAAATGTGGCTGATTTGCACTTGACCCATGCAAAACCTCCATAGACCCCCCCGTTTTCAAAGCTAACCCAAACACCCCCTATACTAAGTGAAACCCGCTTTTACTTGGTTTAACCAAAAAGTAAATTAAGGGTAAATGATATAAACCAGTGTATATATTAAGAACAAGAAAAACACAATTTTCTTCCCAACAATTTGAACACGAACTTGAGAACTCACATAAATGAAAATTTAAGAAACATGGAGATAAACTTGGAAATTTAATTACTTCTTAAAAACAACAATGTAACATCTTAAAAAGTAAGCTGAAAGCTTAAGTTACAATTATAAAAAGCTAAGTAAAAAAATGCTAAGTAAAAACTTGTGTGTATTCTCTTGTGTTTTCTCCCAATTTATCGAAGTCCTTCTCTCTCTTTGTATGTGTTAGTTGTGTGAGTGAAGCTCAGCTTCCAATTCTAGCCTTATATTAAAGTTGTGCTTCTTTTTGAGCTCAATCCGCCATTGATTTTTTTCTTGGGGGAGAGGATGATTGCACAAATGGCAGGTTAAAGGATTAGTGAGGAGGTGGTTTAGGTTGGGACTGGGATTTAGGAGGGTTTGGGTAAAAGAATGGTGGTGTCTCTACTGAGTGGGGGGGGTTCTAAGGAGGTTGGCGGAAGGGAGTGGTGAGAGCGATTTAACAGTTTAAAAGGTTTCAAATAGCACAAGAAGAACCCCCTCTTTACTTCTTTTCCCTTTCTCTTCGTATTCTTTACTTTTAGTTATAACAGATTGATAGTTGGCAAAAGGTGGCCCTGTGTTTTTATAAAAAAAAAAGTTTCTGAAAGTGCAAGTTTCAAAAAATGCAGAATTTGGGTTCACCTGCTGGTTTTAAAAGAGTAAGATTTGGTGATTGGGCAGTTTATCCCCTGTTACTCTTTTTGCCTATTTTCCCCTATCAAACAGTTGAAAATGACACATTGGTCCTGTGTTGTTTTATAAAAAAGGGTTTTGGCCTTGGGGTTTGTAAGGGCCCAATTTTGGTGTGTCTGGGCCAAATAGAGGGTTTTTGTGGGCTTTATTGGCCCAATTAAGTGAGTTCTGGGCCCAATCAGGATTAGGCTTATGTTAATTGGGCTTTTTAAGGCCACATAAGTTTTGGGTGGGTTTGTGTGAACAAGGCTGAGAATTGGCTTGTTCAAGCGGGGCTATGATCGGGCCTTAAAGTCCTTCATAGTCCCCTCCTTGTCAATTGCGACACAAAAGGGCTGTTGTCATTGATTAGAGGGCCCCTTTGGTCTTCACAGTCTTCATCAATATTACTAATGGGCAGGTTCCCTGCCCATCGTAAGAAAGGGTTGAGATTGCAACCAATAGTATTCTCAAATACGGCTACCGGGTTTTGACTGTTAATTTGTTGATTGACTTTGACTTTGACTTATCAGATCTTTGGCTTGCTTTTTGCTATGTCTTTACAGCTTTTCCATTCCGATCCATTTTGTTGTTTATTGTTCGTTGTTTTTCGTCCTTTCTTGGTTTATCCCGTCCTGCACAATACATTTACAAAACAAGCGTATCTTTGGCATTTTTAAGAGTCCGATTTTTGGTTATTTTCAGCTCGTTTTTAAAGGTAAAAAGGTATTGTTATTTAAGCACAGACCAAAATACCACATACTAAGGTTATTGCGGTCTCACGCATGCTATGCAGTAAGCATTTACGAAAACTAAGACTCTTGACCCCCTCCGACTAATAACTTTGAAAAGTAGCAAAGTGTTTTGTCAAAGGAAAGAATCAATAGCTTCGACAAATCCCGATTAACACCATTATTTTGTCTGTACAATGTACTACTCTAAGTTTTTTTTTTTTATGATTTTTGAGAATGGTTTGACTTCTTATTTTAATAATTCACAATGGATCATAGAGTGAGAAACGTCCATAGAATATCTACGGATGTCCTGACGGAAAATTTCATCGTCCCCGATTTTTATCACAATTATTAAAACCAAGCAATTAAACGGATCATTAGTCGATATAGAGTTTAAGGTGTAAAGCCCACATCTTATGACTTGTGAACTTTAGAACTCCCACAAAGATAAATATGAGTTACGTGGGTGTGCTTGATTTAACTCAACCATAAGTTCACTTATCTCATGAGTCACAAATGAATCGTGACCTCATGCAACAAATTAATTAAGACTTTTAGCAACTTGATGTTTATAGCACTTCCACAAGATGTATTATTTATTTTTTTTTTTTTTTTTTTTTTTTTTTTTTTTTTTTTTTTTTTTTTTTTACACTTAAAGCTAGGATGATGCGATGACTTAGTTTGAACACCTACCTGCCTCGCTCCCTAATAGACATCACAACCAACATCCCGTGTTCCTATTTTGAAAA
Organism: Tanacetum coccineum; assembly: GCA_026074375.1. Taxonomy (NCBI): domain Eukaryota; kingdom Viridiplantae; phylum Streptophyta; class Magnoliopsida; order Asterales; family Asteraceae; genus Tanacetum; species Tanacetum coccineum. The sequence continues at coordinate 10,242 of BQNB010058801.1, forward strand.
CCTACCCCGATTGCTAGCGTATGGGAAATCACATCAACAACCTTCTTCCTAATAGGGCTACTGATTAGTGTCTTAAGATTGTGAACCCTCACCAAAGACCAATTCTTCCAGTCGAATAACACTACCACACCACAGTCCTAGAGCAAAGAAGACTTAATTTGAACCCCCAACCTTCTCTAGATATTTGTTAGTTGGATATCACGACACATCTATTACTTGCTCCATATACTCAAATGTATGCTTTATTGGCATTAAATCTTTTCAAAACTTTTTAGCTTTTAAAGAAAACAATCAACAAATTTGAAGCTTTTTCTGCAAACAAATCGATTGACTTTAGGCCGAATTGAATCGAACACGTATGATTAGGTCTGATTAGAAGCTATGGGAAAAAAGAACACAAGTTATTCATTATAAGTTTTAAGAAGAATCTTGCTTACACATAAACTTATATAACTCTATCATTATCCCGTTCTTCACTAAAGAATCAAAGCACTAGAACTTCGTGAAAGCTTTGGGCCTATAAAGAATTTAGTGGTTCAACACGCCCCGATCGAGTCAAAAATTATATTCTTACTCTACCCAAAAAAACCAAAAACACTTATTCTATTTTTGAAAAAATTTTTTTTTTTTTTTTTTTTTTTTTTTTTTTTTTTTCATTTATTTGGTATTTTGCAATTTGGTGTTCAAAACGGGATTAAATGTGATAACAACGACTGCAGGCAAAATCAAATCGAAGATTCCCCCCATACTAGAACTAAACATTGTCCTCAATGTTTTAAGGGGTACCTACGTAAATCTAAGGCCGTTTATGAAGTATGCCAAAAGAAAACGTTAGTCGATAAGATTTGATACAAGATTCCCCTAATGAAGCTGAGGATGGAAGCTCGAGTTATAAAATGAACCAAATACGAAAGCCTTCACAACCGAATACCTGACATACAATACAAAGCCAAGAACAAAACACGTGTACTGGAAAATATAACTTCTCACGACACAAAAACACCTTATTATCACATACTACGGATAAGCAGGGGGTCCATCCCACAAGCGCTGTTAGGGTTCCCGACGCTGTGAACCCGTCCCCCGAATTTTTAATGTCCAGTGTGAACTTTTGGAGATCCGGGAAAACCTCGGTTGGTACGTACCCCATCCAAAGTAAATGTTTTGATAGATACATTCACATTTTAAATTGGGCCCTGGAGTTTTGAGATAGCTCGACGTGCCATAAGGTCAAACTTGGACAAAACGGTGAATGGTTCCAAGACAACGGGAATTTTCAATTTGCCCGAGAAAATCTTCAGTCTACGAATTGAAGAGGAGGACAACGAACACCAACTATGAAAACGTCGTTTTTGATCTTATCATCGTGTGATCCTCTTGTTTATCTCTTTATAAATCAAGAGATTCTCGTAGGCCTGATCACGAAGTTCATTAGTTCAATTCATTGAACTTATCCTGTGATCACCCGCAGTTGAATATCAAAATTGGTATCGACTTGAGAGCAGTAGGATTTGTGCTCTAGCTCGATTCGTAGATGACATGCCTTCCCGTACACAAGCATATATGGAGTACACCAATGGGTGTTTTGTACGCTGTGCGGTAGGCCCAGTAAAGGGCATCATCTAGCTTGTTCCACCAGGTAGGCACCATTCGCCGCCTCCACGGTTCTTTCCAAGAATAAGACCTTTAAACCACTATTTGAACAACCTCAACTTGCCACACAGTTTGTTTGTGGGTGATAACGTGGAGAGACGATGAGTTTTTTCTCCATACTAGCAATGACTTTTGTAAAATGTCCGCATTGCAGAAGTGAGTTCCGCTGCACTTTATGATAGCTGGATGCACCAAATCGAGAGAAGAGAGTTTTTCAAAAAAATTTGCAGACAACTCGGGCATCATTGGTGGGGAGCTGCTTTTTTTGCATCAACCCATTTTCGAGACAAATAGTCAACAGCCACGATAGTACTTTGTTTCCTCTTGAAGAGAATACTAGGCCCCATAAAATCAATGCCCCAGATGTCAAAGATTTCGCAAACTTGGATGGAGTTTTGTGTGGGCAACTCATCACGTTGCGTAATCTTTCCTTGACGTTGACAAATGTCACAACGGGTGACAAAGTCATGGGCATCCTTGAAGAGGTGGCCCAACGAAACCTGAATCAAAGATTTTTTCTTGCTGTGTAATTGGCACCATAGAGTCCCCCAGTAGGTCCACGTGAAGAGCTTGAGAATGTCTAAAGCTTCTTGGCCAGAAACACAACGCACGTCTTATCCAAAACCTGAACAGCCAATCTATTAAACAGAAAGGACATCCCAAAATATTGTTTGGACATCCTTGAAAATTTATTTTTTTGTTAGGATGTCATTCCTTAATCACGATTTCCCCGCATGTAGTTTGCAAAGTCTGCAAACCATGGTGTACTTTGGATCTTGAAGAGCAATCGAATCGAACCAAGAGTCGCGAGATGGAAATTCTTTCCATATGATTTCTTTGTTCTCGAGTTTGTCTTGATGCGGATTTTCGAGTCTGGACAGATGATCGGCGGCGAGATTTTCAGCTCCTTTTTTGTCTCGAATTTCAATATCAAACTCTTGGAGCAATAAGATCCACCGCATGAGTCTTGCCTTAGCATCCTTTTTGGCAAAGAGATACTGATGGCAAGAGGTGGTCATTATAGCACAATTCATTTTGACAAAACAAGATATACCGAAACTATCTCAAAGGCATACACCACAAGCAGTAATTCTTTTTCCGTAGTAGTGGTAATGAGTTTGTACCTCGTTCATAGTCTTGCTTAGCATAGTGTATAGGTTGAAAATGCTTGTTTTTTTTCGTTTGCCCGAGGACTGCCCCAATTGCGAAGTTTCGCAAGCACGCACATCAGTTCAACAAAGGCAAGTCGCCAGTCGGAGCAAGTAAGATCGGAGCTCAGTCAATCTTCATTTGAGCGTGTTAAAGGAAGATCGACACACTCTTCAGAAAAGACAAAGAGTCCTCTTTTTCAAAGCAAAGGAGTCATAGGAAGGTGGCAATTTTCGAGAAGACCTGAATGAATCAGGCCGGTAAAAAAACCGAGGCGTGCCCAAGGAAACTATACGGAACACCTAGACTGAATTCCGATGAGTGAGTTTACTATTACCTTCGACTTTTAGCTCTATCAACCTCAAGTCCATACTTAGAAATTTTATGTCCGAGAACAAAGCCTTCCTTTTACATAAATGCTCTGTTCCCCGTTTAGGAGACAAATTGGTGTCCTTCAACAGAAAATCGTTCAACATCTTTTCTAAATGGGGTTAGGCACGTAGAAAGAGTCTCCAAAGACTAAAAGTCATCCATGAATACTTCCATCTTGTTTTCAATCAATATCTGGAATATTGCCATCATACATCTTTTGAAAACGTGCCCGGTATCATTGCATAGCCTAAAAGGCATGCGACTATAAGCAAAAGTTCCGTATGGGCATTGAAATGTGGTCTTTTCATGATCTTTTGGGTCGATGGAATCTGAAAGTAAACTCCGAAAACCATCGAGGAAACAGTAGTTATTCATTTCCTGCTATCTTCGAGCATTGTCCATAAAAGCAAAGGGAAGTGAACTTTTCGGGTGGCTTCCATTTAAGTTTTCTTAAACAATACATACGTCGCCATCCCGTGACCAATCGAGTAGAATTCAGCTCATATCTCTCATTTTGATGACAGTCAAACCATCCTGTTTTAGTACACAGTGTACCTGGCACCAACCCAAGGGCTGACAGAGATGGGGTAAACAATCCAGCGTCAGAGGAGTTTTTTCAACCGTCCTTTTTTATAACATCGTGAATTTTTTGGTTTACCCTCTCTGACTTAGCACATGATGGATCGTAGGTCCCTCTTCCATTAGAATTTTGTGAGTGCAAAATTCCGGGTTAGACACCCTTTATTCGAGAGTTCCAAGCGCGATGGCTCCGCTTGTGACTGAGAACCTTTAGAAGACTGCCTTTTTCCTCATCTTTTAAGTCTTTAGCAATTAATGACAGGCTACATGTCGTCGCCTTCTAAAAATGCGTATTCAATATGTGGGTGGCAGTTCCTTTAGTTCAATCCTCGGGTGATTTCATAAATGGAGAGGTTCAAAACGGTTGTATGCTCTCACAAGATTGAGTTCTTTCCCCCCTACCTCCAGGCAATATTGTTCATGATTTGGGAGGGGGGGTGGTGGTTGCAATGTTCAAAAAATTCTTCTAGAATTCAGGATGTTCCCCCTCATGATTCCTGATAAGTTGGATCAACTCATATGAAAGCTGGATCATCTTCTAGAGCCCAAGAAACGAATCTGCTTCTTTCCATTAAGAGAAAATCAGCTGTCCCCCGAAAGGATGAGAGTTTGGAGAAGCAGTTAGTACAATAGGCTCAATCAAAATATGAGTGGGATTGCCACCGAGCAGACCACACATGAAAATCCTATGACCGTATCTTAGAGAATACTCATCACAAGAAAAGCCAATCGATGACTCGATTTTGTTGACCGTCAAAAAAAATATGGTTGTAATCAGACTGTGTATTTTTGAAGTTGGTCCAAGTTGAATGGTGATTGGCTTTTCTTTGCCAACACGAAGGTTAATCTCGGCCTTCTAGACCTCTATCAAAGCACATGACTTTTTTCAAGAAACATCGCCCGAGAATTAAGGGGAACTCCTGTGGTCTGGTTCGAAATCAACAACTACGAAGTCACTGGAATTGGAAATTCTTCCACATTTATAAAGACATCTTCAGCATACCAATCGGTTCCGTGATTGAACCACGGCTAGTTCTAATGTCTGCAGGTTCGGGGTCAATTCAGAAGAGATAGACTTTCCATACCAGGTATAAGGCATGAGATTAATAGCTCGCAACCAGATCTGGGTCCAATGCGTTGCATGTAGTAATCCCCGTATAATTCACATGAATCAGAAATCGGACCAGGGTTTCCAAGTTTCTTTGGTAACTTATTGAGGATGGACCGCTTAATCATTCTCATTCAAAGGAGTCCTTTGGCCAATTCGCTTAATTTTTCCTTGTTCCATATAAGGTATTTTAAGTTGAAGCAAATTTAGGGCATGAGCATCACGGCATCGTAAAAATCTAATCTCCGTAACATAAAATCTCTAAAGATTTCAAAGAATTTCCTCGATTTGATCGTTCGCTTTTTCCTGCGCCTTTCATCATTCTTCGTGAAGGAAATTGAATTGATGCTTTAGGAGCTGAGAGTAACAACGAGATAACATTGGGCTCAGGATTGATTACGAGTTAATTGACTGACAGGAGGGTTGGGACCGTCTTCGGTGCTTCCGGTATTAGCCGTGAGATCAATCGTGTCCTTTTCACCTCCAGTGTCATGAATTAACGCTTTCGCTCCTTGGATGGTGACACAACGATCGGGTAGTGTGTATATTGGTGATACCTTTGTAAATCATCCTTCGGGTGTGGTAACAGTGTTACTCTAGAAGAGTCCAGGACCGGAGAGTAGAAAGCTGTAATTAGCAGTACAAATTTTTGAAAGCAAAACAGTCAAATTTGCCATTTGGTATTTGCAGGTTTTGACCTTGGTTTTTGCATGTTTGCTCAACACTAGCATCAGTTTGCTTTGAGACAATCTTCAAATCTGTTTTTGACACACGTGTGTCGGAGGAGCAGGTGTCCTGATGAGCTATTGGTTGATTAACTACCGGTTGATGAAACCGATGTCGATAAATCTGAGGACCTTGGTTGAAATTGTTTCCTCATGTTTTGATTGAATTATTTCCTCTATTGAAATTGTTTTGACTATTTTCATGAGGATTCTGAACTGGAGGAAAACCAGGAGGTCGAATTTGATTTGAGACCATCGGAGGTCGTAACCAAATTACTATGGTTGAAATTGGCCGCAGCGGCGCTGTGGACATCACATACTCTTGGATGTTGAGTCAAGTACATGTTGCTGTATAGTAAGGCTGGACAGATTTGATAAGCATAGACCACCCCCACAAATTACACAACTTTTGTTCAACCGGCCTCACGGTGGCGGAAGCTGGGTTTGGTTCTTTCTATCTTGAAATTAGTGCCCGAACCTGACTATGAGTTCAGCAACATCAGATGAAAGTAGCTAGGGGTGGAAGATCTTGTACTCATTTTAGCTACAACATTTTGTTTTCTTGACTTAACGTACCTTAGACTTCTCTCACGATAATTTTTAAAATTCTCGAGCAATTGTCTAAGAAGTTACCACCAGGCAGCGAAGTCTATGAATCTTGATCGTTTGAGTTAAGGGCATATAGAAATGTATTCGAGTTGACTGCATTACTGAAAACCATGATGGAGGGCAACCCCTTAAAAGACAATATGAACGATCCCAAGGCCTCATATATCGTCTCATCAAATTTTTTGCTGAAATCTCGTGATTTCATTTCTGAGATTGTCGATTTAGAGGCTGAATAATTTGTTAATAAATTTCGAAACAAGAATCATCCCATGTTTCAATCGACCGAGGGGTCTTTTTCTAACCAAATCCGGGCCTGCCCCTTCGAGGAGAAATCGGTGAAAAGCATAAGCTTAACGACTGTATTGGTACTTTTACGGAATCTCATCGTAGAAGTGATCTTTTGAAATAAGGATGTGAAGCTGTGGATCTTCATTATCCGTGTCCAAAAAACCTGCTTGTTTTGAACCAAGATTTAGAAGACCAAGCTTGATCGCAACGGTTATTCGCGGTGAATTCTCAGAATAGACTATCGCATCCATCCTCGTAACCCTCGTGGGAATGGGCGTTCGAGTAATTGCGCCATAGTAACGAATTATCGGCCACGCAACATGGGAGGAATATCAGGTTTCTCCAAGATTAGATGATTCAACAGAAGTTTGATCGAACTTGTGGTTAGTCGACGTCTAACGGCTTGAGAACGAGTGCGCATGCACAAAATAGAGTAGCAAAAGGGGAAATTTACACTAAAAAATTTTTTTTTTTTTTTAATTTTTTTTTTTTGGTTTTTTCAAAGATTGATTCACAATTTATTGTAACGGACAAGGAGATAGGACAAACTTAAAACCAATTAATCTCTACTTCCGGGAGCTCTCAAAAATAAACTCACAGGTGAGCAGGCAGGAGTAGGAATAGCGCGAAGCTTTATTTCTCCTTTCGGTCGTAGTTCCTAGAACAACCCTCCTTAAAACCCACTTAATAGTTTGGTTCAACTTTCCGAGGTGAGCCGTACGTCGTAAGAGAACCACAAAAGCAGATAAGTTTTAAATCTTTTGTTCGAGTTGGGTAACCAACAATTCACACGAACTTATTATGATAATACCTCAGTTGAGAATATTATATTTTGGTATTTTACCAAGTTGTGAATTTTATTTCTTTTTTTATTATGGACAATGTTTTTATATTTTTGATTTTCTTTTTTTTTTTTTTTTTTATATATTTTTATAATAAAAGAAAATATTCACAGTTTCGAAAAAGATGTCAATGACGTAAAGACAAAACGCCTTTGCACAGCCTCCCGGCAACGTCGCCAAAAATTGGTCGAGTGTTTGAGATTACACACAGAATAATATATATAAAAAATATTGAACATAAAAAATATATTAAAGGAGTGGTAAAAACTGCAATTCAATGATACCGAGAAGATAGTATCGATTTTCCCGGGTCGTAAATCCCCAACGAGACTGAATGTGTAAATCGATACGCAAAGACTTGATGATTTGAATTGAGAACAGATGATTTTGGATTTTTAACTAGATACACTAAAAATTAATTAAAGAAAACTAAAATTATTCTAACGGGGAACCAGCAGTGGGAAAATGGAAACCTTAAATATACTAAACGGGGAACATAATAGGCAAAAATAATTAACTAAAATAATTAAAACTAAATAAAGTAGAATTAAACGGAGCAATTATAGACGACCAGGGAATTAAATCGCAAGCTAAAGCTAAAATGATAAAATAAAGTCCTAAAATTAATTTTAAAATTTGAATAAATTAAAAATAATCAAACTTAAAAGAAAATGTGTAAAAATTTTCAAAAACGGAGTTAAAAAACGAACAAAACGGTAAGAAACGAAAAATCCGGGCTCGTAAACGGGCCCGGAACTGAATTTTTAGCAAAAATTACCCTACATAAGTTTTTATATTTTTAATATAAACTAACTGATTAAAGAAAATTTTAAAAAAAGAAAAAGATTATTATTCTGTTAAAATTTTGTATTTTTTATGAAATTTCCTAAGATTACAAACTATAAAAACTAATTAAATACTAAAAAGACAGAAAATATAACTACAAAAAATCTAAAAAAATCAAATTAAATAAAGAAAAAGTTGAGAAGTCTAAAAATATAAAAAGCCCTAAAAGTTACTGTAGAAATTATAACTAATTAAACTAATTAAATCTAAACCTAATTTAAATTAATTAAATTAAATAAACTAACTAATGTTAACCTAAGGGACTAACAGTGAAAGGACAAAAGGACAAACGGGGTAACAGGCTATCTAACTACAGGGACTAACAGAGGTAACTACAAAAGTTAAAATTACACAATTGGTCCCTGAGATGGACCCCGCTATGCAAAGCAAGTCCTAAGTGGCTGGTATATCAAAAGCTAAAGAAATCAAAGTTGAAAGGGCTTATGCTTATCATTGTTATAAAAGGGACTAATCCTGAAATGGGCTGAATAAGCCAGAAAAGTAAGCTTTTTGTATGACAGAAAGTTAATAAGCTTAAAAAGCTTATTGAGCTTTTTGTTGGAGCTTAAGAGCTCAAAATAAGCTACAACTGATGGAATAAGCTAACAAACCTAAGTGAAACCTAAATAAGCTAAGGGAACCTAAATTAAGCCCTAAAGTAAGCTGAAACAAGAATAAGCTATGTGACAGTTTTGAAAAGAAAAACTTGAAAAAGGAGGTTTTTAAGCCTCATCCCCCTAAAAAAAAAATTGTTTTTTTTTTTTTTTTTTTTAAAGCTAAGTAGAAAATGGTTAATTATGTGAATTAATTTTGGGGACTTAAAAAGCAACTAATAAGCTACACTAAAAGGCAAAAAGTCCTAAGAGTCTAATGCAAAATAAGCTAGATAAAGGGTGCTGAAAATTGGTTTCAGCACCAGGGGAGCTGCCAAACAGTGGTAAGGGGCTTTTAAGCTTAAGCCAAATAAGCTCTCAAGGGCTTATTTTTCACAATCAACCTCAAACAGATTTACAAGGGTGGTTAATGAGCTTAATTTCAAAATCTTGGGGCTTAAGGCCTAATTAATACTGCTGAACAATGGGCTTAAACGTTGGATTTCAAAATAAGCAAGCCAAAATTTTGACTTATGGCTTGGTCAAATCAACTAAAGAGGACATAACAAGTGGCTTGGTGTTTATGGCTAGGAAATAACAACAACAAGGACAAAAAGGTTTGCTTAAGCTGCATAAGCAGCTTAAGTGGTTTAGCTAGATTTGGCTTATCCAAATTTGGACAGAAACAAAAAAAACACTTAAAAATTGATTTTAAAACTAAAAATGGTCTAACGGTGCAATTAGTTTGGTCAAGGGACTACCGGTGTTGGTCAACGCAAACCACAAAGACCACTGGTGTAGTTTACTCTTTCAAAAATATTGGGCCTTTTACCAACTTCTACCTTGATTTCATGACAGTTCTTGTTTAATGAGTTGTGAAATTATGCTTCAAGTTGCTATATGGCTTAAGACCTTTGAAGAATTCACTTGAGGATGGGTGAGGCTTGGATGTTTGGATGTGGATACTCAAACGACGTGGATGCAACGTAGCTATAGAGAGCCTGGGGCCGAAAGCAAAAATGTGCGGTGTTTTGTCCTTACTCTACCAATCCTTTTCGGGTTCAGTTGTTGGCAGATGCACCAATAAGGGTGTACTAGTGTAGCTTACCCACATGGCTAATCTCATTCTTTTTCAGATTACTGGTTGTGTAGTTCCTTTCTATTATGATATAATGAACTATTTGAATCGATTATATAACTTAAGCGTCAAATTTTGACTGATATTGATATCATTATCTTTTGGGAATACTTTGTGTTGTGTTGTCTCTGATGAATTATTGATAACATTGTTGTACGAGTTAAAATTTTCAACATAATTATCTTGTAAAATTTTATCCGATTATTTATTACTTATATGTAATGAATAAAACGATAAATTTTTTGATAACTCAACTAAACTTACATTTTTATAATAATCTTTCGAATTATTAACAACCAAATATTGAACCCACATTTAAGTATATATATCTATATATATATATATGTAATAGTGGTATTTTCTTTACAGAACCATTTTTTTGTACAGAACCTACAGAACTATTTATAATAAATCTGAGTCATTCGATGAGTTTTTTCAAAGGCTAAGATTAAAAGTGCCAAAACTGTAATTAAATGAAGGATAAATGAAAGATTTTTTTTAATTACACAAAAGGCCCAAAGGGCAACTTAGGTATTTTATTATCTCTAAAAAATGCTAGAATCATGGAAACCCACACAAAATTGCAGCTTCTCATCCATTATTCAGGAAAAAAACTGCCATAAACTTCCCTACCACCTCCATCCCCTGCACGCACCGCCAACCAATTCGTTTAAAAATCAACTTCCTATTTTTCTTTAGATCTATTATTCATTAAAACAAAATAAACACTACATTCTCTTTTCCTCTCAACCTCCAAAACCCCATCAACACCAAAAACCAAACAATCCCTCTTTTTTCGCCAGATTTTCAGATAATGCATGATTGTGGTCGCCGATTTTTTAGATCGCCGCCAGATGTGGCCGTCGAATTTGGTCGTCAAGTTTTCGGATCGCCGCCGGATGTGGCTGTCATTTGATGTGACCACCGATCTAGTCAAAGTTGTTGGTGGATGGTCAAGCGGAGATGCGTAGGCACGTAAGCAGATCTAGTGAATTCATGTTATGACATCTTGTTATATTTGATGATAAATTGAATGCCTTGTTTAGTGATTTGTTTATATAAGTTTTGATAGGATTATTGTTTAAAGATGGATATCTGTAATTTATTTAATTAATTCTATCAAGTTATTTTAATTTAATTCTTTGACCCAATGCTCATTTACTGGAATACGTTGTTGGCCAAAGTGCTTTAGTCTTATGGATATTCATCGGGGAATAAACAAATATAAACACCATTATGTTATTTTATGATATGATAATATAAATCATGTAATGTGATAATATAACTCGATAGAATTCTTTTACATTTAGTGGATAAAATGTATGTTTATTTTTCTAGATACATTTTTGCCCGACACGTGAACATGTATATGTATATGTTTACCAGTTTTGAAACTGATATAATGATTTGTTTGTATCCTATATGTTATAGCATACTAATAAAAGATGTTCTCGCCGAGCATATATGTTCTCGGCGTGCATACATATATGTACTTGTGTTTTTAGAAGTCGTGCACATATGTTCTCGACGTGCATACATGCTATACTAATTGTTATATATGTTTTTATCAGGATTTATGAAGATGGCTATGACATTCAAGACTTATGAGAAAATGCGTGCACATATGTTTTTGGAATGGTATTCCTATGTTTTAAGGAATTTAAGCAAAAAGTGAAGCGTCCACATATGTTCTTCGAAGAGTGCATACATGTTTTTGAATCTCTTGCACATCTATATTTAACAATATACATTTTTATTTGTATTGTATTTCATGTGATATCAAATTTGTGTAATGTATTATGTTTTTGCTTTGTTATAAATTTAGAGTTACATGTATATGTCCATGTTTTTTGTTATAAATTTTTGAAATAATGTACACTTGAAACATATGTGCAATTACTATTTAAACTAAACAAGTTTCATGGCTAAATAATTCGACGCAAGAAATGTATGTAAATTTACAATATTAAAAAAACACATTCACACCTATTTTTTTTCCCGAAAAACATGTATGTTAAAAAAATGTAAAATAAAAAAACTGATTTTTTTAATTCAGAAAATTATGGGGTGTTAAAAAAGAAAATATAAATGTTGTATTTTCCTATTAACTCTTTTTTGGGGGGAATTTACAAAATGTAATTAATATAACTAAATTTTAATTGGTTTAAAGTGGTTTTGTAGGTTTTGTACAAAAAGTAGTTCTGTATAGAACGGTCCCATATATATATATATAATAGGTATGATATATATATAAAAGATATATTTATATAAATATAGAAATATATATATATATATATATATATATATATATATATATATATTATGTAAAACTTGCTGGTCACCTAAACGTATATACCACAAAACTTTGGTTAAAAATACATATTATTCCAGTTGAAAATTTCTAAACGTGTTCATTCCTTAACTATATTTCTATAAATATGTATAAACTGTTTGAAGGTACGGTTTGTCAAGATTATAATAAAGTGAATTTTGATGTTAATTTGTAGAATTATGGCGGGAAGAAGCACACGTAGAAACACTGCCAACAACACCAACCATCCCAACGAAACAACAGATGAAGTGACTCGACAACTTAACACCGCATTGCCAAATCTGCTAACTCAACTTGTTCAAGCCCTCGGAGGAAACCAAACAAATCAAAGAGATGTCACACAAAGCTGCAGTATCAAAACATTCAGGGCTTCTGGTGCCAAGGAATTCTTCGGCACAGAAGGTGTAGTTGGTTTACTAACCTGGTTTGAAAGCATTGAGTCTGTGCTCCATATCACCAAGTGCCCCGCAGAGAGCCAAGTCGAATTCGCGTCTTGTATGCTGCAAGGCCGCGCCTTAACTTGGCGGAATACCCTTGTTCAAACCCGAGGACGGGCAGTTGCTATAGCCCAACCTTAGGAAGATTTTAAGAAGCTGTTGATGGAGGAATATTGTCCTGATGATGAAATTCAAAAGCTTGAAATAGAATTCTAAAATCATAAGATGGTTGGGTAAGATATTGATGGGTATACAACTAGATTTCATAAGTTGGCAAGGCTGGTGCCACACATGGTTACCCCAGAGAACCAGCGTGTCAATCGCTATATTCAAGATCTGGCTCCCGAAAACAAGCCACATGTTACTTCATCCAAACCCACTAGTATTTAGAGTGCGGTAAGCATGGCCAACCGTTTGACCACCGATGGTATTTGAAGTGTCGTTGTGCGTAGGTATTTTATATATCAAGTTTTACTATTTATTTTATGCCGACTATATCTAAAAACAACACTATAAGGGGCAGTATACCCGGTCAATTGTAGTTTCGTTGGTAAGT
>BQNB010058802.1:0-37611 GCA_026074375.1 Tanacetum coccineum
TAACTGATAGATTGTACATCATCTAACTTAATAGATGGATATTTACATTTATGAAAATTATGGGTTGTTATAACAGCCCTCTACATTTTCTTTAAATTTGCATTACCACCAAACCTAGTTCTGATGGCTTTCCAGATTTCTTTTGCATCATCCATTCCATGAAATCTTCTCATATGATTCCTTAGGAATGGCCATCGGCAAAATATTCTTAGCCTTCCTTTCCTTTTCAACAACTTGAATTTCTGTAGCAGTTACTTGCGGAAGTATTCGAATAACCCCATCTTTTCCAGTTGAAATTCTCTTCTTAGAGTTTCCATTCTGAATTACCTTCCAAACATCACTGTCAATGTACTCAAGGTAATGTTCCATCTCCATAGCCCATATATCATACTCCTCATTCTTCAGAATTGGGAGTTTGATATTTGGATAGCAGTTGTTTTGACGGATCACCTACTGTTGTTGTTTAGGTGCAACACCAGTGTCTGATGTATCTTCATGGTTTGATGCTTCATCATTACTGAGATGTTGAGAGAACTCATCATTAGCAGGTTGAGACATTTTGTAAGGATATGAAAGAGTGTGTTTGTTTGTGGTTCTAATGATTCTTCTTGCTCAGAGTCCCTCTATTGGCTCTGATACCAACATATATGTACATTGGTCTTGGATCTAATAAGTCATAATAAAAATATAAAAATGAGGGGGGGGGTGGGGGGGGCTCTTTGTAAACAATAGCTAACGTTGAATAAAATCTAAATCAACTAAGTGTAGAGACACTGACTATGAAATAACAAAGTGTTAAAAATGGCGTAATCTAAAAACAGAATTAAGAAGAACAATAAATACTAATTTTTGCTATTGGTTTCAATAAGCTTCATGCTTCTATTATAATATAATGAAACACGTATCTCTAGGGTTCCTTTATAAACCAAGGAAAGACCTCTAGCATGCTTTACAATTACAAAACGCGGAAAGGATAATACATATCCTTACCAAGATATCTCCTAAAATAACTCTAAGAAACTATTACTTCTATACTGTTACATAAACAGACTTATGCTACATACGACAATACTAACTATAGTACTAGCCACTCTACTAGTACTAATCTTTAGTACTAGCCAGACTTAACTTAGAGTACTAGCCAGACTTAACATAGTACTAGCCAGAAATAACTTAAGTACTCGCCAGAACTAACTAATACTACCAGACTTAACAGTTAACTACCACTAAGTAAGTCTTGTACAATCTATTTTCCCATCACACCCGTTTAATCTTATAACAATGTATTACTTTTCATAAAAACTTAGTTGAAGTTCATACCTCAGCTTGTACTTATTTTACTTGCATTTATAAACCCGAGGGAGGATACATCTCAATTGTTTTTAATAAATGCACAAGTTCTTAAAACCCGATCATTGAGAGTTCATAAGCCTCGCTTTTTCAATCTCTTTTAATGTTTTATGACCCGCGAGGGGGTACATGCTTATTTAAAAACTCTTTTAATACTCGTTAATCTTAAAACAAATGTGATTACTTATTCAACAAAGACTTACTGCATTCATAATCCCCATATTTCCATCTTTTGAAAACTTGTATAAACTGTGATAACCATGCTATAAAACCATGAAAACAAGTGTTTTCTAAATGTATGCCACCAGATAGTATGCTAACCTATATAGTTATTTCCTAAGTAGCTTCCATGCTATATGTCCATACATGAACCATTAATTACTTGGCCAATGCGATTAACACGAATATTGTGAAAATAATCTTATGTGGTGACGGCTCCCGTTTGTATCCCCATGCTTGGGGTAAGCCAAAAGGCACTATATTTCTCCTAATAGGTAACCTGGCAATTACCTTTATCCACGGACATCTTCCCTAACCAATATCACTACGGTGATCTACCCCGTGTTAACGTATAGGTGTCACGATGCTTAGGTGCAATAATAAATGTTACCATTTTTCATGATAATTGTATTTGTTTGTCAATATTACCATTAGGATGAACAATTGCATTCAACTTTCTCACATAATAATGTTTTCTCCATAGATAATGCTGTTTTCCATAATAATATTGTTTTCCATAATAATTGTGCTCATGCAAATGTTACACTATAATTGGTATTCAACTATTACATTTTAAACCTATGAATTTCACTCAACCTTTGTGTTGATCCTTTTTAGCATGGGTTATCTCAGTAAATGAGCAACTATACTTGGAGTGTCAATAGACTGAAATTGCTAAAACCTTTACATTTTTCACTATATTAACAGATTAATGTTTCTAGATTTTGGGACCTGCCTTTGTAAAACTCTGATTTTAAATGAATGATAACGTATCTTTTAAAAACGTCTCTTTTGAGTCGTTTTCTATGATTGTGTCTATGATTCATGAAGTAATACCCCAGATTAACTTCCGCTGCTATATGTCCAAAATGGGGGTGTTACAACAGATGGGAAGTGCGGCGCACAAAGTAATTTATACGGCGTACTTAGGAATAAATGCACTATTTTTGACTAGTCAGCCTTTAATTCTTTGACTTTGGGGAGAAGTTCAGCGCACATAGGGTAAGTGCGGCGCACATAGGGTAAGTGCGGCGCACATAGGGTAAGTGCGGCGCACATTTGCACTTTTCAGCTTGAGACTTTATCTTTTTCGTGTATCTTGATTCCCAAAGTGTATAAGTTCTTGATCTTTGTTTAATTTGAGC
This sequence comes from Tanacetum coccineum, assembly GCA_026074375.1. Taxonomy (NCBI): domain Eukaryota; kingdom Viridiplantae; phylum Streptophyta; class Magnoliopsida; order Asterales; family Asteraceae; genus Tanacetum; species Tanacetum coccineum. The sequence goes on from BQNB010058802.1 coordinate 2,715, forward strand.
TTGAGATGTCTTCAAGTGAACCTGCAAGTATTTCATGCTATTTAGTATAAAAAGTTCATGAGAAATGATAATATATGTATAAATAACGCCACCGAAAACATGTATAATTTAGGCGTTATCACATGGGAAGTCTTGGTCGATCATAAGTTGTAGCCTTCCCTGTTAAACACTTGTTGATCATGGTCATTGAATATTCTCTCACAAGGTTGGAACAGTTATTGAACTAAAACTGATGATATGTGAGTGAGACATTCCGAATATCAAAGCTTGTTGATGAAAGAAATGATTTCATTTTCTGGAGGGGGTGCAACAATTAGATGATCAGACTCTTTGGGAGTTATTTGTAATGCTTCATGAAGCAAGTATGCATTCACTTCAAAGATCTAATCATCGATTGTGAAGAGGTAAACCTTGCTTGTTAAGTCCAGTAACGAACTGTGTCTAGAATTGTTTTGCATGTAAATTTCTGTCAGCTCAACAGTTCTTGATGGAAGGCATTGAAGAATGAGTACTATTAAAGAATTGCCAACACACTTTATAGATGGACATCTAGCTAATGATTATTCGTCAAAGCATCCTAAATTTTTGAAGTCCAATCTTAACTTGATCATTAATTAGAACCAATTGAGCATCAAGCATGATTTGTTGTTGTTGTTGATCCTCTTGTTGTTCATCAGCCATTGATTTTGCTTAAGAATATCAATCCACATTCATATTTATGACAATTAAGGCACATAAATGATTGATTATCCTTTGTGTTTTAAGTATATTTTTTATAGTTACTGATTTTGTTTTGATCTTATTTAAGTTCAAGTTGGATTATTCAAACTTGGTCAAAGGTCAAAGTCAACCGTCAACGGTTAAAGACCATGGTCAAATAGTCAATGCCTTAGTCAACTTTGGTCAAATCGCTTGACTTAAGACTTGTCAAACCGCTGGCTATCCTGTGGTCAAACCGCGAGGTTGACTTGGTCAAAACCTTATCAAATCGCGAGAATCCTTATTTCAAACCGTTGGTGTTGTTAATCAAATCACTAGATGAGGGTGAGTTCAAATTGCGTGATGATAGTGGTCAAAATAAACAGCGGCATGAATAGGCTCAAAACTCGACTGCATGATAAAGGTCATACCACTTGTCAAAAGTTATCAAACGCGGAGTATGTATGTCCAAACCGCTGAGGAGTTTGAATCAAACCGCGAGGTACACTTTGGGTCAAACTGCGGGATTATCAGCGTCAAATCGCTGGATGAATTTGATCAAATCGCTATTACAAAACCTGATCAAACCCTGGCAATAGGGGATCAAACCGCTGACCAACATACATTTTTTTCCTAATCATTTATCTCCCAAAACACATTCAACATATCTTTATATCATGGCAAACACATTAATCATCAACAAGAAATTATTTAGCGCAACAACAAACATAATCTGAGCTCGAAAAATTCACCCTAAGTGATGACTTAACTTTGATTCGAGTTAACTTAATCAAAAGGTGAACCAAGAGTGTATTCTAAGAGTCCAAACTGGTTTCTCAAACATTTATAGGCTCAAACAAACACTCTTACTTCCCTCTTTATCAAATCGCGACTCAAACTTCCTCAAAACTTTCAAATCCTCAAGCTTGTAATTAAAGGCATTAAAGGTGAGTTCCCAAGGCCTTAAGAAACAACACTAATCCTCTATAGCACAAACCCACTAACCCAACCATAACCTAGAGGTATTTCGACCAAAAATTGCACACAAAATCAAACTAGCTACCCACATGGATATGATTCACACAAGACTTTTATACCACAAGGATTAAAACACATGGAGGATCAAAAGCACCATGGTTAATTCCACCCAATCACTACTTTGTTATTAAGAACCCTAATTCGAAAATAAGCAGTTACGAGTGATTTAGGATGAAACAAACTAATTCCTTTTAACCGAGACATGCAACATCCGAGCAATTTTTGGAACAATATAGTGACTAATTTACCCTTTGACTTTTCGGGTCTGACTTAACTTTTTGACTTTTGACTTTGTACGGTCACATAAAAGCGATTACCGCGTAGCCGGTAAATTCCTGAAAATTATTTAAATAATAAATCATATTTATTATTATTTATCTCTCATTACTAATTTAGTTTTCAAATTTATTGAAAAGTAACAGAAAATATATTTATTCCTAAGTGAATTTTATCAAAAACGACTCGCTAAAATCACGTTATTCCACGACTCGACTCTAAAGCAATTTTGAGTAAAGACGACATTCCGTCAACTTTTCAGTTTTTGACCGAGACCCTAAAACAGAATCAGAAAGTACTGAAATGCCCGCACGAAAATTTTTGAACACAGACGCGTAACCGACACAAAAATAATTAAATGGTATTTAATTAAACATTTTATAAAATAAAAATATTTAATAAACTACTTAGCATTTTTATTAAAAGCGTTGTTGATAACGCGAAAATTCGAGCTGAAATCCATTTTTATTTCGGACAAGGCGTAACCGGTTCACCAAATAAATAACTAATGTTTTTATAAATGTTATAAAAAATATTAACGAAATACAAACAAGTGAATACTCATTTTCTGTTGAAAAATTATATGAACGCAATGGCGACAAGTTACGTGTTTTGAATCGTCTGTTAAGTGGTCAAACGAGTCCCTGAAACCATTATTTACCTACATTAACACTTTGGTCCCTATGAAATATGTATATAATTAACCCTAATCTTATTAGTTCACTTGTTTTTTTCTTAAAACTTTATATTTTATATAAATATATAGTACTTTATAATTTTTATTTCTCATTTATAACTTTTATAAAACACACACATATCCCATTCACCTCTCTCTCTCCCTCAAATCCGTAAGCGCACCGTCGCCCCACCTCGCCGCCAACCGTCGGCCGTGTCGGCCGGGAAAGTTTTCCGGTGACTTTTTTTCTCCCCAACTCCAAAAAATAATTCCTCGTTACCCGAACTATCTATCCGCTACTCACTCGCCGACACGCGACAACAGACCCCATCACCTCGTCATACACCACTGACGTCCACGACCATAACACCACCAGACCGATCATCACATCATCATCAATACATCATCATCATTACATCACCACCACGATCAACCCACACTCACCACTGTTACCAGTTCTCACGCCGCCACCATAGGCCGCAGCCCGCCACCCTCGTCATCATCACCGAAGCCACACACAAAATACATACCACACATCACACCACAACAATTACATATAGGTGCGTTTTGATTTTCTATTTAGCACCGAGGGTGCATTGGGATAATGGTACAGCCCCCATAAAAGGGTGCGATATGTTTGTTACCACCGAGGGGTGCCGTCTTAGTTATGACATTCGAAACAGGCGGGTCGGGTGTGTCGGCGGTTTGTGGTATCACAGCAACTAGGGTGCGATGTGGCTTATCATGAACACCACAAAAGGGTGTTTATTTCGGTGGTTTAGCAGCTAGGCTGCGTTTGGTTGTTATAAACCACCGACGAGGGTGCGTTTTGTTTTGGGTTCACATCCGAAAAGGGTGCGTTGGGTTGGCAGTCTCAACCCACGAGGGTGCGTTTGTGCCGATTAAGCACCAAAGGTTGCTTGTTGTTTGATTATAAGCACAAATAGGTGCGTTTGGTATTGAAATGGCACCACGGGTGCGTTTGGTTCTGGGTTCACTATCATAGGTGTGCGTTTGGCATAACAGACACCACGAAGGGTGCGTTTGGCATAAGAAAACAACATAAAGGGGGTGTTTGGTTGGGCAGTTGCACCCAAAAGGGGTGATTGGGTTGGCAGGAACACCCAAAAGGGGGTGTGTATGGTTAGCATTTGACATATTAGGGTGCGTTTGGGATAGCAGAATTGTACAAAAGGGTGCGTTTGGTTTGGACAGCACCCAAAAGGTGCGTTTGGGCAGTGTAAGAAACATATAATGGTTCGTTTTGGTTATGCAAATTACTATACAAAACTAACACGATAATTATAGAATCAATAAATCTGAAACTAAAATGGTGGTTAATGGTTAAATAAATATAAATTTAATACTTTGATTATTAATAAATATTATATAAAACATATATTTAAAACACGTAGATATTTTGCAACACGCGGTTTGTTGAAAAGTGGAAAAAAAATGTTAGGTTTTATAAATATGGGGAAACGTTATATAACTGGGAAGGTCATGACGAAATTTATATAAAATTTCTATACTTAGTAATGTTTTACAAAACTTTTATTATTTTAAACCCGGAAAAAGAGACTAAGTTATATTTTAAAAATATACTAAAATATAACTATATGATAATCCGACCACGAACAAAACTATAACTTTTAAGTGAGACAACGATTTTAGTCTACGATCCGTCCATAAGACAAATGATAATTTATAAAATATCTTTTGTTATAAATTCCAGACCTAGAAGGTAAAATCATAACATTTGTAAAAGCTTTCCAACATCGTTTGTTATAAATTCATAACTTTAAGACGTGGAGTACTTTTATAAACAAGAACTTCTATTGGTTAAATTTTGATTTACGAACACTGCAAAATGAGTTCTATTCAAATCTTTTTCTCACGTTTCTTATTTGAGACTTACAAAGTATTATATACCTCGATTATTTATTTGATTGGGTTTCTTTATTACTCCCTCCGTCCCTAAATAATTGTCCACTATTGACTTTCGAAGTCATTATTCTTCAACTTTGACATCAAATTATTTTGATTGTGTTATATAATACTTATGTTAAATCATACCACTGAAAAAAATACATAAAAATCAATTCATTCATATATTTGCATCAAGTATTATATGAACACAATCAAAATATTTGATGCAAAGTTGAAGAAAATTACTTCGAAAGTCAATAGTGGACCATTATTTATGGAGGGGACGGAGGGAGTAATAAAAGAAACCCAAATCAAATAAATAATCGAGGTATATAATACTGTAAGTCGCAAATAAGAAAACGTGAGAAAAAAAATTGGAATAGAACATTTTTTTTTTTTTTTTGTACACGTGATTCGTAATCAACCAATTAACCAATAGAAAAGTTCAATGTATAAAAGTAAACCACGTCTTTAAGTTACGAATTAAGCAAACTATGTTTGTAAAGCTTTTACAAAAGTTATGATTTACCTTCTATCCATGAATTTATAAAAATAAATTTTATAAATTACTCATTGTTCTTATTGACGGATCACTAGCTAAAATCCGTTGTCTTCCACTTGAAAAAGTATAGATTTTGATTCGTAGGTCGAATTACATATAGTTATATTTTAGTATATTTTTTAATAATAAACCTAGTCTCTTTTTCCGGTTTAAAATAATAAAAGTTTGTAAAACATTACTAAGTATATAAAGTTTTACTATAAAATTTTCGTCCATACCTTCCCGGTTATATAACGTTTCCCCATATTTATAAAACCTAACGTTTTTTTTCCACTTTTCAACAAACCGCGTGTTGCAAAATATCTACGTGTTTTAAATATATGTTTATATATATTTATAACTAAACAAAGTAGTAAATATCATATTTATTTAACCATTAACCACCATTTTAGTTTCGATTTATGATTTATAATTCTCGTGTTATATTTATTAGTCAATTGCATAAACCAAACGAACCCTTATTGTTGTTTCTTACACTGCCAAACGCACCCTTTGGGTGCTGTCCAAACCAAACGCACCCTTTTGTACAATTCTGCTATCCCAAACGCACCCTAATCGTCAAACTGCTAACCCAAACACCCCTTTTGGGTGTTCCTGCCAACCCAAACACCCCTTTTGGGTGCAACTGCCCAACCAAACACCCCCTTTATGTTGTATTTTCTATGCAAACGTACCCTTCCGAGGGCCCTGTTATGCCAAACGCCACCGCTTCGTGGTGTCCTGATATGCCAAACGCACCGCCCAAGCCCGCCTCCCCTATGATAGTGAACCCAGAACCAAACGCACCCGTGGTGCCATTTCAATAACCAAACGCACCCTATTTGGTGCTAATAACAACCACACGCACCCTTTGGTGCTTAATCGGCAACCAAACGCACCCTCGTGGGTTGAGACTGCCAACCCAACGCACCCTTTTCGGATGTGAACCCAAAACAAAACGCACCCTCGTCGGTGGTTTATAACAACCAAACGCAGCCTAGCTGCTGAACCACCGAAACAAACACCCTTTTGTGGTGTTCATGATAAGCCACAACGCACCCTATTTGCTGTGATACCACAAACCCGACACACCCGACCCGCCTGTTTCGCAGCCAAACCCGACGGGCACCCCTTGGTGGTAACAAAACCTATCGCACCCTTTTCGGGGCTGACCTGAATCCCAATGCACCCCTCGGTGCTAAATAGAACAAACAAACGCCTACCTTATTTGTATTGTTGTGGTGGTGATGTGTGGTGTGTGTGGCGGTGATGATGAAGAGGGTGGCCGGCTGCGGCTATGGTGGCGGCGTGGAGGTAACAGTGGTGAGGTGGTGTTGTGACGTGGTGGTGATGTTATGATGATGATGATGATTATGTGATGATGGTGGTGGTGTTATGTGTGTAGCGGTAGCGCGTGAGGGAGATGACTGCTGTGATGGGGTGTTCGCGTGACGGCGATTGAGATTGCGAGTCGGATAGATTACGGGTTCACGTTGGATTATTTTGGAGTTGGCCGGAAAAACTCACCGGAAAACTTTTTCGGCGACGGCCGACGGTGGCCGGAGGTGGGGCGGCGGTGGCTGCCGGATTTGAGGGAGAGAGAGAGGTGAATGGGATATGTGTGTGTTTTATAAAAGTTATAAATGAGAAATAAAAATATAACGTATAATATATATATAATATATAAAAAAAGTTTTTTAAGAAAAAAACAAGTGACAAATAGATTAGGTGTTAATATATATATAAATTTCATAGGGACCAAAAGTGTAAATGTTGGTAAATAATGGTTCAGGACTCGTTTGAACCACTTAACGGACAATTCAAAACACGAAACTTGCGCCATTGCGTTCCAAATCAGTTTTTCGACGAAAATGAGTATTCACTTGATAGTATTTCGTAAATATTTTTATAACATTTATAAAAACATTAGTTATTTATTTGGTGAACCGGTTACGCCTTGTCCGAAATAAAAATGATTTCAGCTCGGAATTTTCGCCGTTATCCAACACGCTTTTAATAAGTGCTAATTAGTTTAAAAATATTTTATTTATAAAATGTTAATTAAATACAATTTAATTATTTTTGTGTCGGTACGCGTTGTGTTCAAAATTTTGCGAGGGCATTTCAGTCACTTTCTGACTGTTTTCGGGTCTCGGTCAAAACTGAAAAGTTGTTAGGAATGTCGTTTTTACCTCAAATTGCTTTAGAGTTCGAGTCGTGAAAACATGATTTAGCGAGTCGTTTTTGATAAATCAACTTAAGAATAACATATATTTTCTCGTTTCTTTTCAAATAAATTTGAAAACTAAATTCGTAATGAGAGATAAATAATAATAAATATGATTTATTATTTAAATAACTTTTCAGGAATTTACCGGCTACGCGGTAACGCATTTTAAGTACCGTAACAAAAGTCCAAAAGTCAAAAAGTTTAAGTCAACCCGAAAAGTCAAAGGAGTAAAATAGTCATTCTAAAGTTTCCAAAATATGCAGGAATTTTACATGTCTCGTTAAAAGGAATTAGTTATGTTTCATCCTAAATCACTCCGTAACTGCAGTAATTTCGAATTAGGGTTCTAATATACAAAGTAGTGAATGGGTGAATAACCATGGTGGCTTTGATCCTCCATGGTTTAATCCTTGTGGTATAATGTCTTGTGTGAATCATATCCACGTGGTAGCTAGTTTGATTTTGTGTTGCAATTTTTGGTCGAAAAACCTCTAGTTTTGGTTGGTTAGTGGTTTGTGCTATAGAGGATTAGTGTTGTTTCTTAAGGCCTTGGGAACTCACCTTTAATGCCTTAAATACAACTTGAGGATTTTGAAAGTTTTGAGGAAGATTTGAGGTCGCGATTTTGAAAAAAAAGGGAAGTAAGAGTGTTTGTTTGAGCCTATATATGTTTGAGGAAAAAAAAAAAAAAATAAAACCAGTTTGGACTCTTCGAATAACCTCTTGTTCACCTTTTGATCTAAGTAACTCGAATAAAGTTTTAAGTCATCACTTAGGGTGAATTTTTCGAGCTCAGATTATGTTTGTTGTTGCGCTAAATAATTTCTTGTTGATGATTAATGTGTTTGCCATGATATAAAGATATGTTGAATGTGTTTTGGGAGATAAATGATTAGGAAAAGAGTGTATGTTGGTCAGCGGTTTGATCCCCTATTGCCACGGTTTTGATCAGTTATATAGCGTTTGACAAATTCATCGGGGGGGGGGGGGGGGGGGGGGGTGGCAGCGATTTGACGCTGATAATCCCGCAGTTTGACCCAAGTGTCCTCGCGGTTTGATCAAACTCCTCCAGCGGTTTGACATACATACACCCGCGGTTTGATTAACTTTGACAAGTGGTTTGACCTTAATCATGCAGCGGTTTGAGCCTATTCATGCCGCAGTTTGACCACTATCATCACGCAATTTGACTCACCCTCATCTAGCGATTTGATTAACAACACCAACGGTTTGAAATAAGGATTCTCGCGATTTGATAAGGTTTTGACCAAGTCAACCTCGCGGTTTGACCACAGGATAGCCAGCGGTTTGACAAGTCTTAAGTCAAGCGATTTGACCAAAGTTGACTAAGGCATTGACTATTTGACCATGGTCTTTAACCGTTGACGGTTGACTTTGACCTTTGACCAAAGTTTGACTTAAACAACTTGAACTTAAAATCAGATCAAACAAATAGTCACTAAAACAAAATATCACTTAAAACACAAAGGATAATCAACCATTTATGTGCCTTAATTGTCATAAATATGAATGCGGATTGATATTCTTAAGCAAAATCAATGGCTGCTGAACAACAAGAGGATCAACAACAACAACAAATCATGCTTGATGCTCAATTGGTTCCAATTAATGATCAAGTTAAGATTGGATTCAACAACTTTAGGATTGCTTTGGAGAAATCTTAGCTAGATGTCATCTATAAAGTTTGTTTGGCAATTCTTTAATAGTACTCATTCTTCAATGCCTTCATAAGAACTGTTGATGCACCAGAAATTTACATGCAACAATTCTAGCACAGTTCGTTATGACTTAACAGCCAAGGCTTACCTCTTCACAATCGATGATTAGATCTTTAAAGTGAATGCATACTTGCTTCGTGAAGCATTACAAATAACTCCCAAAGAGTCTGATCATCCAATTGTTGCACCCCCTCCAGAAAATGAAATCATTTCTTTCATCAACAAGCTTAGATATTCTGAATGTCTCACTCACATATCATCAGTTATAGTCAATAACATGTTCCAACCTTGGAGAACATTCATGACCATGATCAACAAGTGTTTAACAGGGAAGGCTACAACTTATGATCGACCAAGACTTTCCATGTGATAACGCCTAAATTATACATGTTTTCGGTGGCGTTATTTATACATATATTATCATTTCTCATGAACTTTTTATACTAAATAGCATGAAATACTTGCAGGTTCACTTGAAGACATCTCAAGCTCAAATTAAACAAAGATCTAGAACTTATACAGCTATTAGGAACAAGATAACACGAAAATAAAAAGGTCCAAGCTGAAAAGTGCAAATGTGCGCCGCACTTACCCTATGTGCGCCGCACTTACCCTATGTGCGCCGCACTTACCCTATGTGCGCTGAACTTCTCCCCAAAGTCAAAGAATTAAAGGCTAAGTCAAAATAGTGCATTAATTCCCTAAGTACGCCGTATAAATTACTTTGTGCGCCGCACTTCCCATCTGTTGTAACACCCCCATTTTGGACATATAGCAGCGGAAGTTAATCTGGGGTATTACTTCATGAATCATAGACACAATCATAGAAAACGACTCAAAAGAGACGTTTTTAAAAGATACGTTATCATTCATTTAAAATCAGAGTTTTACAAAGGCAGGTCCCAAAATCTAGAAACATAAAGTGAATGATAACAGGTTTTAGCCATCTTCAAGTCTATGCCACTCCATGTCATAAGTTGCTCAATTACCTGAGATAAACATGCTAAAAAGGATCAATACAAAGGTTGAGTGAAATTCATAGCTTTATGGTATATAGTTTGAATACAAATTATAGTGTAACATTTGCATGAGCACAATTATTATGGAAAACAATATTATTATGGAAAACAGCATTATCATGGAGAACAACATTATTATGGAGAACAGTTGAATGCAAGTCATCATAATGGTAATAATTGCAACAAATACAATTATCATGGAAAAATGGTAACATTATTATTGCACCTAAGCTCGTGACACCAATACGTTAACAGGGAAGATCACCGTAGTGATATTGGTTAGGGACAGATGTCCCCGTGGAAAAGGTAACTTGCCAAGGTTACCTATTAGGAGAAATATAGTGCTTTTGGCTACCCCAAGCATGGGTATACAAACGGGAGCCGTCACCCCCAATAGATCTATTCACAATATTCGTGTTCACTCGCAATGCAAGTAATTAATGGTTCATGATATGGAAATAATAGCACTGGAAGCTACTTAGGAAATAATATATCTGGATAGCATACATATCTGGATAGCATACATTTAGAAAACACTTGTATTCATGGTTTATAGCAGGTAAACACAGTTAAAAGTTAATTCAAAAGATGGAAATATGGGGTTATGAATTCATTAAGTCTTTGAAAAGTAATCACATTTGTTATAAGATAAACGAGTATGTAAAAGAGTTTTTAAATAAGCATGTACCCCCCTCGCGGGTTCATAAAACATTAAAGAGATTGAAAAGCGAGGCTATGAACTCACAATGTCGGTTTTAAGTACTTGTGTATATTAAAAACAATTGAGCATGTATCCCCCTCGCGGGTTTATAAAGCATGTAAATAAGTAAAAGCGAGGCTATGAACTTCACTAAGTTTTTGAAAAGTAATCACATTGTTATAAGATAAACGAGTGATGGGAAATAGATTGTAAAAGACTTAATAGTGGTAGTATAACAGTTAAGTCTGGTAGTATTAGTTAGTTCTGGCAGTACTAAGTTATTTCTGGCAGTACTAAGTTAAGTCTGGCAGTACTAAGTTAAGTCTGGCAGTACTAAAGTTAGTACTAGTAGAGTGGCAGTACTATAGTTAGTATTGGTCGTATGTAGCTAAGTCTGTTTATGTAACAGAATAGAAGTAATAGTTATCTTAGAGATATTTTAGGAGATATCTTAGGAAAGGATATGCATTATCCTTTCACGCGTTTTGTAAAGCCTGCTAGGGTTTCCCTTGATGTATAAAAGTAACCCTACGGCATAGAGTTTCATATATATGTAATAGAAGCATTGAAGCTTAATAGAAACCAATTATCAAAATTAAGTATTATGTACTCTAATTCTGTGTTAAGATTCGCATTAACACTTGAATTCATAGTCATTGTCTCTCCCTAGTTGATTAGATTTATTCAAGTGTAGCTATAGTGCTACAAAGCTATATATATCCAAGACCAATGACCTATAAGTGGAATCCAGAGCCAATAGAGGTGTGTTGGGGTGGGGGGATGGGGGGAAGCTCTTGAGAATGAAGCAAGAAGAATCATTAGAACCACAAACAAACACACTCTTTCATATCCTTACAAAATGTCTCACCATGCTAATGATATTCTCACAACATCTCAGTAATGATGAAGCATCCAAACCATGAAGATACATCAAACACTGTGTTTGCACCTAAACAACAACATTAGGTTGATCCTCAAACAACTGCAAGTCTCAAATATCAAACTCCCAATTCAGAAGAGAGAGGAGTATGAATATGGGACATGGAGAAATGGAGCATTACCCTTGAGTACATTGACAAATGATGTTTTGGAAGGTAAATCAGAATGGAAACACTAAGAAGAGAATCTCCAATCTGGAAAGGATGGTATTGTTCGAATCCTTCCACTTGTAACTGTTGGAGAAATTCAAGCTTTTGAAAAAGGAAAGGAAGGTTAAGAAAAATCTTGCTGATTGCCATTCCAAGGAGCATGATAAAGATTTCATGGCATGGATGGATGCAAAAGAAATCTGAGAAGCCATCAGAAAATAGGTTTGGTGGTAAGCAAATCCCAAAGAAAATGCAAGAAGGCTGTAATACAAACAACAGTTTGAAGCAATTAAATGATCCAGTACAGAAGGGTTAGAAAAGATATGAAAGATTCCACAATTACATTCGTTAGTTGAAGCTCATGGTGCTAAAGAATCAACTGAGATGCTAAATCATAAGTTTCTCAGATCCTTTGCCCCCGGCATGGTCCTAATCTGGCAATGACTATGAGTAAACTAAACCAAAATGTTGGAACACTTTATCTATGGATGATTTATACAATAAACCTTAGAGTTTTGATTCAGGAAATCCCAAGTGCCATCAAAAAACATCTTCAAGTGCTCAAAATGTTGCTTTTGTTTCACAAAGCAAAAGCAGCACTAATAAGGTTAAGTCTGGTTTTACTGGTGCCTACAGTACTTGCACTCCTTCTACTTCTTCAACCAATATTCCTGAAAAAGAAGTTCTATGCTGTGTATTTGCTGATGAAGTTTATTATTCCTCTTTGCCAAAACAATCAGAAGGACTACGGACTTGCTTTCATGAAGAACTGGAACAAATTGAGTGATTTAGACATTAAAGAGATGCTACCAAATTTGATGATTTGGACATAAACTGGCAGATAGCAATGATTGCTATTCGAATGAAGAAGTTCTATAAGAAAACAAGAAGGAGAGTTTGTGTGGATGGAAAAACACCTGTTGGCTTTGACAAAAAGAAGCTTGAATGCTTCATATGTCCACAACACGGTCACTTTTCTAGGGAATGTTACAGCAAAAGGGGACTCCACGATGGAAAGAAGAAGAGAGACTCATTTTATCAACATCAAGAGGCTGGGAAGCAAGAGAAGAATCAGATGGGCTTGCTGACAATGGATGATGGATTGTCAATTGGGGACAACATACTGAAGTTGAAGAGACAAATCATGCACTTATGGCTATCAGCTCAAGTAATGAGGTATCTTTTGTTCAAAACCTATTTTTGTGCATTGGAAGTCATACATACCCTTTAAAACATGTGTGATGAACAAATGAATTCAGTTAAGGTGATCAAGAATAGCAACAAATACTGCCTAAGTCAAGCATAATGAAACAATAAGCTCAACTTGTTACTTTTCAAAAAACATCAACTTTCTCTAAAGGAAAATCATACATTTCAGGCTAATGAAAATATATAAAAAAGATGAAATCTAAAAAGATATAGGAGCAAAGGAATGAAAGCTGAAAAAGAAAAAGGTGAGGACAATTGCAGAAAACATTAGATGTCAAGAAAGATTCTTTCAAGAATCTTTGGATATTAATTGAATTCTGTCCTGAGTTCAAATAGTAAAGTTGGCTAGGGTTTGAAATACAATCAAAAAAATGAGGTTCTAAGTTATGAGGAAAAATGAATTTTTCTGTATATTAATTGTTCAAAAGAGGAATTCAATTGAAAAACTTTGTACAGTAGATTTACAAAGACTAATGATATTAAAGGTGTTCCCAATCCCTTAAGTGTGAGAATAGTACTCTACACACAAAAAAAATTGATGAGTCTTATATATGTTTATGGTAAAAAGAGACCTCAAGAGCCTGCACCCAATGTATCAGATGATAGATCTAGGAATTATTCAACCTGTCAGATCTAATGACAGTACAGGCTCTATGGAAGCTCATCTGAATATTCTGTTTGATCCTGAATCTGAATTCAGTGTACCACCATAAGTGTAATGTGCTCTACACCTGTAACAACAAATGAAAAAGTGTGTCTGATCCAAAACAAAAGATATAGAACCTAGTGTAGTATCAACACATAATAACTCCTAGACAGACCAATCAAAGATCAATAGCAACACCTAAAGTTAACAGGAAGACATTTTAATGCTATGATGAAAGAGAACTAGGGGAAGGTTCTCTTACACAAAGAAAAATGTTTTTGTTTTGGTAGTTTAAGTCATTTGAATCAAGAGACTGTAGACCTATTATGAAAAAGCAAAAGGCGAAGAGAGGCTGAGTTTAAGAAACAAAGGGTGATTTTAAAATACTGTAATGGGGTTTCTAAAACCAGTAAGGGAGTAATGGCAAATAGGGTTAATCATGCTAATCAATTTGTTCCTAGATCAGTACAAATTAATACTGGTAGGAAAAACATTAATTATGTTAGGTCTAATATTAATACTGGTAGAACAAATGTTAATCCTGTTAGGTTTAGAGTTAATACTATTACTACTGATGTTAATACTATTAGACCTAGATCGCCAGTACCTACCAGGACATCAAACAGTTTTAGTCCTAAAAGACCACAGGTGAATCAATTTAATCAGAAAAAGCATTTTTCTAAATCATATTCATCTGTAAGAAGACCCTTTACAAAAACTATAGCACATTCTCACGCTGTAAAGGAAAATTGGGGATCTGCTGTTAAGACCTTAGCAGGTTATAATTGGAGGAACTTTAAACCAAACTCCAATTGTGACAGTGGACCAACTTTTATTAGAACTGTGAATGCTAAAGGTCCACAAGGCAGACCCAAGCCTTAAAAGGCCAGTGTCCCCAATAGTAAACAAGATTCTCTTTTCTCATGAGCATGATCACCACTAAAGAACATGGTAGTCTATAGTTATATTTGATAGTGGATGCACAGGGCACAGTGACAGGTAAAAGGATCAACTCGATGATTTTGAAGAATTCACTGGGGGGTGGATCTGTTACCTTTGGAGTAGCAAAGGCTACATGATCTGGTAAAGGAAAAATAAGAGTTTGGTAATTTTAATTTTGATAGTGTGTCTTTTGTAAAAGAATTAGGGCTTTTAACATTTCTCAATATCAACAAAATAATGTGAAAAGCAGCATCAAGGTTCTTTTTACTGAAACTGAATTTTGTTGTGTCTGTCTGACTTTAAGATGCCTTATGAAAATCAATACTTCTAAGTCCCTAAACATCACAATATTACAGTTTTGATAGAAGTACACTACTCCTGCAAAAGGTTTTGCCTGATTGATTGCTAAAGCCACATTTGAATGAATCTAAATTATAGCCACATAAGGTTAAGGTCCATATCAATAATTTTAAAAACCTAAACAAACTTGTGAAGGGAAACCTTGTAAGAGGTCTACCTTCCAAGGTTTTCAAAAATGACCATACATGTGTTGCCTGCCATAAAGGTAAACAACACAGGGCCTCCTGCAAAGCCAAATTAGAAAGATTAATCACTGAGCCATTACACACCTTGCATATGGATCTTTTTGGTCCTACTTCTGTAAAAAGCATTAATCATGCAAGTTATTGCCTTGTAATTACTGATGATTGTACCAGATTTAGTTGGGTATTCTTTTTGGCCTCTAAGGATGAAACTAGTGGCATTCTTCAGAACTTCATTAGGCAGATTGAAAACCAGCTTAGTCATAGGGTTAAAATCATTAGATCAGATAATGGCACTGAATTTAAGAATAGAGATATGCTTGAATTTTGTGGGAACAAGGGAATAAAACAAGAGTATAGCAATGCCAGAACTCCACAACAGAATGGAGTTGCTGAAAGAATGAACAGGACCCTAATTGAGGCTGCTAGAACTATGCTAGCAGACTCACTCTTACCAACTACTTTTTGGGCAGAAGCAGTTAGTACTGCTTGCTATATTTTTAATAGGGTAAGAGTGGCTAAACCTCAAAACAAAAACTCCTTATGAGCTTTTGTTTCGCCACAAACCAATTATCAGCTACATAAGACCTTTTGGGTGTCATGTTACGATTTTAGATACTCTTAGTGTACTTGGCAAGTTTGATGGAAAATCTGATGAGGGATTCTTAGTTGGTTACTCTCTAAATAGCAAAGCCTATAGGGTTTATAATTTAGTAACCAAAAGAGTAGAAGTAAATCTGCATGTTAATTTTCTTGAAGATAAACCCAATGTCAAAGGAGTAGGGTATAGATGGATGTTTGATATTGATTATCTTACTGATTCTATGAACTATATTCCTGTATCTTTGGAAAATCAAGCTAACCCACATGCAGGTGCTTCGGAAGTAACTAACAGTGCAGGTACTTCACAAACTCCAAGTTCTAATGTCTCTGAGGAAAGAGATGAGGATGTAGAGCTTATTGTTGTTTTGTGCTTCAACTGGAGGAATACTAGAAGAAAAAGTGAACAAGAAATCTTCCACAAATTCATAGAAAGAAGAGATCTTGACAGAACTTCAACAAGAGAAGAATGCTTCTTCTACTGACACTTCAGAAGACAATCCTCAGATTCTAGCTTTTAAAAGAGAGTTGGAAGAAATTGCTTTAAAGCATTTAGGAAAAGTATCTGAAAACACCCACTACCATACTAACCTATCATAATACTGTAGTAGCCAGTTAATACTGGTGGTTTTGTATCCTGATGGATTCACACCCTATGCCAAGAGCTCGAAATCTTTCACAAAGTCTGAGACAAAGGAATTTTTGATGAGGCACTTATGATGAAAGAGGCGTGATAACTAATTTCAACAAAACCTAAACCAACAGAAATTGAAGTCAGTCCTACTACTACACATAGGATTTACCAATATTCCACCCAAAAAGTCAAATCCTTGGTGATCCTAAGTCAGCTGTGCAAACTAGAAGCAAAGTGCAACATAAATTAGGAGCTCATGCACTTTTCAGCTTTATTCAAAAGCAGCAAAGAAACAATCACAAAGATCAACAACATTATTTATTTGCTTGTTTTCTATCTCAGGAGGAACCTAAAAAGATTTCTGAAGCTCTACAAGATAACAGTTGGGTTCAAGCCATGCAAGAGGAGTTGTTACAGTTTAAACTGCAACAAGTATGGGTTCTTGTAATCTACCTCATAGAAGAAGGTGATGGTAACCTAAATGGGTCCTATAGAAATAAAAGAGATGAAAGCAATGAGTGGTTGACAGAAATAAAGGCAAGATTGGTAGCCCCAAGGGATACACACAGGAGGACAGTATTGACTATGATGAGGTTTTGCTCTTGTGGCAAGATAAAGCTATCAGGTTATTTTAGCCTATGCCGCTCATTTATGGGAGTTCATAGTAAACCGAAATGATGTAAAAAGCGCCTTTCTGTATGGCACTATAATGAAGAGGTTTATGTCTCACAACCTCACCTGGCTTTGTTGATCTGCTCACCCTAAGAAAGTTTACAAGGTAGTCAAAGCTTTGTAGGACTGCATCAAGCTCCTAGAGCTTGGTATGCTACTCTATCAACATTCTAAAGAAGGCAAATACAAAAAAAAGGTACAATTGACAGACTTTATTATTAAAAGGGACAAGAAGGATAGCATGCTGTTACAAGTGTATCGTTGATGATATCATTTTGGATCTACCAAAAAGTCTTGGTGAGATGAGTTTAAAGCCTTGAATGAAAAGCGGATTTACCAGATGATTTTCTATGGAGAACTCACATTTTCTCTTAGGATTACAAGTCAATAAGAACAAGCAGGAATCTTCATATCTCAGGATAAGTATGTAGCTGAGATACTCAGAATTTTTGAACTTATAAATGGGAAAACCTCAAATAACCCCCATGGAACCAAAGTGGCATTGAAAAAGAAGAGGAATCTGTTGATGTGGTATGTGCACTTATACAGATCCATAGATCAAGTGTCTCTCATGTATTTAACTGGCCTCTAGGCCTGATATAAAGTAATGGCAGTATGTGTTTTTCTCTTTCAGTTAACTCCCAAACTCCTCCAACATCTCAATGCTGTGAAGAGAATCTTTAAGTACCTTAAGGGCAAACCACATTTGGGCTTATGGTATCCTAGAGAATCACCTTTTGACCTGGAAGCATTCTCTGACAGTGATTATGGTGGGTCCAACCTTGACAGGAAATCCATAACAGGTGGTTGTCAATTTCTTGGACAAAGACTTATCTCATGGCAATGCAAGAAACAGACCATAGTGGCTACTTCTACAACTAAAGCTGAATATGTAGCTGCTGCAAATTGTTGTGGACAAGTATTGTGGGTTCAAAATCAACTACTGGACTATGGTTTCAATTTCATGAATACCAAAATCCACATTGATAATGAAAGCACAATCTGCATTGTGAAGAACCTAGTGTATCATTCCAAGACAAAGCACATCGAGATACGCCACCATTTTATAAGAGATTGTTATGAGAAGAAGCTCATTAGTGTGGAGAAAATTCACACAGACTTAAATGAACGCTGACCTTATTAGACTAAACCTTTATGATGGCCCACGTGTATTTACTAACTTAGAAGGTTAGTATTTGGGAAGAATAACATATAGCTACAGTTAAGGTGGATGCGAACAATTTGTATAGGTGTTGTATACTTCGGTAATTTAGTTTAACTAAAATCTGGCTAAAGTAGTATTAATACTGGTAGTTAATTCTGGTAGTTAGTAGTATTAATTCTGGTAGTTAGTAATATTAATTCGGGTAGTTAGTTTAAGTTAATTCGTCTATCAAACCTCTTGTATCACATGTTTGTTTTTTTTAGTCTAATTCTTGCAGGAATAGCATGGATTTGCAGATGTAAGGCAGGTGTGATTCAGTAAAAACTTAATTCTGGTTGAAAAAGAGTTAATTCGGGTTGTATCATAATTAATTCTGGTTGACCAAAGTTAAGTCTGGTAGTGTAAATTTTAATACTGGTAGGTTATTGTTAGTGCTGGTTGCGGAAAAATTGACTTTCTCTGCTTAAAACACAGTTAAAAAGAGATGTTACCGTTATAGATTTTTACGACGCTATTGTCGTTAAACAGAGAAGCTATATATAGATAATGTTTGATTTCTCTTTTACACTTATCTATTTATTGCTATCTCCTTTTCGCAAAGTAAAAATATTCTTTATTTTTATAAAGAATATAGTCAATTATCTTGCTACCAGCATCTACAACCTCACTCGTACCTAAACCCAGTAAATTTTCAGTTCAAATCACTACCTTGTATTACTACTTTCGATTCATGGCTTAATTAAAATACTGCGACAAACACAATCAAGTGAGGTTCTTGTGCAAGCTTGATGAAAGTGCGGGGTTTACAGAGATAGTGGATTTTCTAAGAGGTTCCAACCTCAGGTATGCTTTAACTACTAATCCTACTATCTATGATTCCCTAGTCAAACAGTTTTGGTAGACTGCTACTGCCAACACTCTTGCTGATGGGACTCTAGAATTACAGGCAACCATTGATACCATTGAATATACAATCACTGAGGCATCTATTAGACATAAGCTTCAATTAGTAGATGCTTTCAGAGGATTTACAATTTAGCCAAATAATGAGATTTTTGAGGGGATGGGAGGCATGTTATTGGGGTATCCTACAGACGGACTTATTACCTTTGGAAAAGCTTTATTCACAACCCCAATGGAGATTTTTAGACCACCATTCTTTTGCATTGTAAATAAAGCTCTAAAAGTGGTGGATGGATCGCAATTTGTAGCAATATTGCTACTACTGCTTTATTTGTCTTTCACTACCAGAGTTTATAATTTTTCAAAACTAATTTTTGATGGCATGGTGGCAAACTTAAAAAGCAAAAGAAAGTTTTTGATGTATCCTCATTTTCTGCAACTGATTTTGGAAATTCAAATGGAAAACAAACACCCTTATCTAGCTGTGACCCTGACCAAAAATATTTTTGGGAATATGAAAAGGGGTTTTAGAAGGGCACTAAGACCTTTGTTGCCTGCTATGTTATTTGTTGCTACTACTAATCCAAATGCAGGTCAAGAACATCCTGATGGGTCTCAATCTCAACCATCATCATCCATAATTCCAATACCATCTACATCTTTACCACCCGAACAATCTCCACCACCTATACCTACTCCTATCCCTACATCTACACCTACACCTATCCCTGAAACTGACCCTGCACCTATGGAGCACACTTTTGAGGAACCATCCCCTGCACACCAGCACTTCTCACCCCCCCACAAGAGCATGTCCAAGGACAGATGACTTTGGATGATTTGCTTCAAGTAGTTCTTTACTTAATGATAAGAGTTGATAGTTTGGAAAAAGGATCTTAAGCAAACCAAGCTGACAATGGGGAGTGCTATTGTGAAGTTAGTCAAGAAGGTGAAGAAGCTGGAAGGTATTTGAAAAAGGAGAAATGTGGTCTCTTCAGACTCTAAAGAGGAAGAATCTGAGGCTCAAGGGAGGAAAAGTCAAGATGATCCTCTAGTTTCTTTGGTACAAGGGTTGGTTACTCCTTCTAAGACTACTGTCAATGCTTCAGGGGGGAACAAGTTGAAGACATAAGCCCTACTACATTAGAAGCAGCTAAAACTCTCTCTAGGGTTGCTTCTTAAAAGCCAAAGTCCAATAATAGTGGAAGAAGGTATAAGAGAAGAAAGAAACAAGGGAAAGAAGGTTGTCACTAGCTTGATTTTCAAGAAAAAAAAGAAGAAGTTAGTACTGCTGAAGGAAGTTAAATACTGCAGTATTAAAGTTAGTACATAGTTAGTGGCAAAGTTAGGTATTGACAGTATTAACAAGTCCAATTCTTCCCCTAAAAAGTGCCAAAGAGAAGGAAAAGCTCCTATGATCATTGAAGAAGCTCTAAAAGACTAAGGAACAAATACCTAACAGGAGGAAGCTAGCTAGCTGAAGTCTTTCTTCAGATTGGATACTTTGGAGAAAGAGGAAGAGGCTAAACAAGTACACTTGGATTCTCTCTTAGCACAAAGAATTGCAGAAGAAGAAGAATTAAATGAGCAACAAAAGAAAAAAAGAGCTCAAATTCAATTTGAAGCTCAGCATTTACACAGATGAAGATTGGGATCTTATTAAGCAAAGATTTAAGCTAATAACAGAGTTGTCAAAGAGTGTGAATGAAGTTGAATCTTACAAGAGAAGACTTTGCAAAGAAGATGGTTAAGCTAGTAAATCAAAGGAAGAAACATTTTGCAGAAGAAAGAGCAAGAGCTAAAAGAAATAAACCTATGACCCAATCACAGCTAAGAACATATATGATGAATTACTTGAAGAATCATGGGACATGGAAGCTATCTCAGCTGAAGAATTTATGTTTTGAAGAAGTGAAAGAAGAATTTGATAAGCTAGTGAAGCAAGTTGAATCTTTTGCACTTATAAATTTTGAAGCTACAAAAACAGTCTGAAAAGATTGTGTGAAGACTTCAAACAAAGACTTCAAAGAGACTAAAGAGAGATGAAGCAAAAGATGATGAGTATCAACCAAAGAAGACTGGAAGAGGAGGAAATAGAAAGCTAGGAAAGGATACAATACGAAAAAGACTGATGAGATGATCTGAAGCTATAAAGATACTGAATCCTATTTCAGGTACTAATATTCCTGTTAATCCAGTTCTTGTAGCTATGAAACCCCCAAGTATATCAACTTATAAGATCATCAAGCAAGGAGAGAAAGGTGTGTACCAAATTGTTAGGGAAGATGGAACTGATATAGTGTACATAAATTTTAGAGCTATGCTGAAGGATATAACTAGGGATGATCTTACTGAATTATATAGGATTGTCATGAATAGATATGGTATGAATGGACCAGAGGATGAGCTTGAGAAGGTACTTTGGGAATATTTAAAGAATATGTTTGAGGAACCCCTTAGTACAGATCCTATTTGGAGTTCATTAGGTCAACAAAGGATCATAAGTTGGAGATATTATACTACCTGCAGAGTACATTGCTTAAACTTAGAGTCATCAGATATTTATATGTTGACTGAAAGAAAATATCCTTTAACTGCTGAGGTATGTAAAGCTATGCTAGATAAAAAGCTTCAAAGAGGAAAATCAGATGAGGATTGCTACAAACTGTTGAAATGGATAGAGAAGCAAGTTGGAATTAGGAAGTAATGGAGATGAGGAGAACCTTTATGCGGATGTGCTTAATTGTTACAGGATTGGCATGTCTAGGTTTCAAGAAGAAGTACCGCCTAAATCTAAGAATCATATATCCTTTCAAGATAAGACAATCATTGCACTAATAAGAAAACTTGCATTATATTTGATTATTCATGGTTGATACGTTTTCCCTATAATAGGCTTGACAGTTCTTCTATCTTTTATTTATCATCTTGAGTGAGTTATCATGACCAAAGTAGATTTAGGTTACTACCAAAACCCATGCCAGTCTCTCAGACTGAAAAACCTCCCTTCACATTAGAATTATGACTAACTCAGAATTAACTTTGATTAGAACTAACATAGATAACTAAAATACTGATAGAATTAAGAATTAATGCTCTCGCTCTTAGTGATCGACACTCTACTTACCAATGAACCTACAACTGATCGGGTACACTGTCTGTTAGTGTTTGTTAATAGGTAATTCGGCTAAATATAAATGTAAAACTTAATAATAAATATTACCTACGCACAATGACACATCAAGTTTTTTGTGCCACTACCGAGGAGTGAAGTTGTTTAATTTTCATTTTTATTAGTATTTTAGTTCTAACCTAGATTAGTGTAAATTTTTTGTGTTTTTTGAGTCTTAGAGTCGGATCATCCATCCTAACGGTGTTTTTATTATTTTTATTATTGTGTGCTTGTGTGTTTATTTTACTTTTCTGCATTGTTTTTGTTTTCTGTAAACTGTACTGATCGAACAGTCGATACAGCGTATCAACCTTTCATTGCCAATACAGTGTATTCCATTCAAACAGTCAATACGGCGTATTCAGTCAATTGAATACGACGTATCGACTATCTGAAACAGCAACAAACTTTAAATTTTCGTACTCCGTTTTTGTACTTAGTTTTCTGTATTAACTTTCTTCCGAGTAAATCCTACTGATATTTTTACCTTGGTTTCAGGATTGTGCTGATTCCAAAGGTTTGATCGAAGAAGTTGTAACTGAAACTATGATGGAACCTACTTTGGGAGAATACATGGAGGAAGTTCGAGCTAATTGTGGCTCGAATACTACTACACCAAGGTTCAGCGAAAATGCCAAATTCAAACTAGGTGACGAATTTTTGAAAATACTACGTGATAATGCTTTCAATGGAACGAATGGCGTAACGTAATCGACCACACTAAAAAGTCCTCGCAATACTAGAGTTAATTAAAATTCCTAATCAACTTCGAATGCATGTTTTCCCACTCTCGCTTACTAGAGCTGCACGAAAGTGGTGGATAAATGAGGTAGATGGCAAAATCACTACTCGAGGAGAATTAACGGAAACATTCTTTCACAAATACTACCCCTACCCTATACCTGTAAAAATATATTGATTAGCGATGATGTGGATGACGGTCCAGATTACATTGACTTCATAAATTGTGTTGATCCCGCTTGAATGGATCTTGAATTCCTTAGCTTGTGTAAGGTTTAGTTATGCAAGATAAATCCTACACAACTATAGTAGAAACTTTGTTTGATAATACTAAAGATTATGCGAAATTTAATCTTTAATATAAGAAGATTTCTTCAATGATACAGTAAGACTAATGAATACAAATATTAACAAACAAAAGCTTCAATATATTAATACGAATACTCTAACTAGTATTAGGGTTACAAAACCTTGAATCTATAACTATATCAAAACAAAAGATTTCTAGATTTCTAGATATCTAACTCTATGCCTTAGGACCTCCTTTTATACACCAAGGAGTCATAGCCGGCTTACAATATTTTCCTAAGTTATCATGATCTTTTAAACATAATAACTTATACATATCTTTTACAAAAATATCTCATACATATCTCATAAGCAATCTTTATCTTTTCTCTAAGCAGTCTTTATCCATCCCTTGATAGTAGAAACTCTTTCAGCAGTCTTAATCTTTCGGCAGTTGTAACTTTGTACTAGCAACATTAACTCTGAACACTAGCAGTAGTAACTTATACACCAGCAGCATTAACTGTGTACAAGCAGTAGTGACTAATTAGAATATTTTCTTTAATCTTCACCAGCAGTACTAAGTTACACTAGCAGTAGTAACATACACTAGCAGTAGTAACTTATACTAGCAGTAGAAACTAGCAGTATTAACTACTTAGCCTATTTTTCATTAAGATTACTAACAACACTAATTTATGCTTAGCAACAGTAACTCTAACCTGAGCAGCAGTAACTTCAAGATCATCAAGAAGTCTTTTAATCCCAACAATCCTGCCCTAAACTAGATATTTATCTTTAATATCATCAAGTTTCTTCATTAAAAGCTTCATTAATCACCAGGAGGATGCTTCCAAACACTTCATTGATTCTTAAGTTGCTTTGTGATGAGCTTAAAAAGCTGATAACACATTTCATTCTAATGATTAGCTTGTAATTCTCGATTTCGCTCTATGTGACTTTGTAACAGGTGTATGAGGATATCTCTTTTTCTACCATCGTAAAGATATGTAGACCTTTGTGAAACCTCCTCAAATAAATGTACTACACGATTCAAATAGCTTCCAAACCAACACTTTGTTTCCTTGTAAATTCCTCCACATTGTATCTTCTACATGATATTCAAACATTATCTTTAGATCACCCCATAACTCTCTTATAGCCCTCTTCTGGCCTTGTATACCCATGCTTAGCTTTAACTAATTTCTACAGAGTTTCCAAATCTTCCCTCTCAAAGCTTCTAAGCATCTGAATAAAGGCTGAGTACCTCTTTGAACTTCCATCAGCTCTTATAATTTGACAGTAGCTGATCTTTCCTTCTTTAATGATCTTGTAGTCAACAATGCTTGGAGGCTTAGTAGCTAAAGTATAACATCAACTGCTACTTCCTCTTCATCAGGAAAATTTTTCATGAGCTCTTTCATCTTAGCTGCTTCCTGATCATCATCCACCTTCTGTTTCTTTGCCTTCTCTATTCTAGGCTATTTCTCCTGTCTCTTTGAACTGTTTTTCTCCTATGTCATCACTTCCTTCTACTCTATTTCACTTACTTTCCTATTCTGTGTCCATGTCTACAAATGTGTTTACCCTTTTCATAGCTTTCTTAAATAATTCTTGAATATTGGCAAAGAACTTATTCTTTAAGTCTTTGGGCTTCCCATCCCTGGACCCCATAATTTTTTGTTTCTTTTTCAGGTAAGTTACAAATATTACTCCTTTGTTGAGCTCTTGTTGGTGGCCTATTCCTCTTTTTCTTTTGCTCTTTTTGTTGTCAAGAATTTTCTTCTTTTCTCCAACCAGTTGTTGAAACAAGTAGATTTTTTTCAATTGTCTATCCTGTTGTTCTTTTGTTCCTGCAACTCCTGAGTAGTTGATAGTCAGATTATCTTTGCTTGTAATGTCATCCAAAGCAATGTGCTTTATTCTACTTGTTGAGCTTTCTCTTTGCAAGCCTATATTCTTAATCAAAACTTTGCTTGTAGCCTTAAAGCTTTCTTCTTCATCAAATACTTAATCTGATCTTTCTTTTCTTAAGGCTTCTCTGGTTTCTTTATATTTGCTATTACCCTTATCCTTTGGGAACTTAACTCTTATCCTATGATGGTAGTAGTATAAGATATTGTTGGAGTGATTTACTTGGATTTGGTATAAAACCCCTATTGTTTGTGTCTTTGCACTCTTCAACTCTGCCAGTGTTTGAGCCAAAATAAGTTCAACATTAGTTATTCTAGCAGCACTAACTCGAATTGTAACAGCATCAGTCACATCAACTGATTTCTCAACAATATTTCTCTTCTCACCAGCTTTATCAATAAATTTACTTTCAAAAACCACTTCATCACCATCTAAGTCATGTACTCCAAACATATATTCATCTCCATACCTCCCCTGAGTTTCATCAACTAATGTAATCTCTACATCTGCATCAATATTAGCAATTTTCCTCCCCTGTTTGGATGCATCCTCTTGTTTACCCAAACTAGCTTCATTAGAGGAAACTATCTTGCAATTATACATCCTTGTATAATCTTCTGAGCTTATGAGTTCTTAACCCTCCTTTCTTCTCTAACCTCTTGACTCTCAGTTTCAAACTTGTAATTTCCTGAGCTTGAGCAGTCTTTGTTTCTCAAGGATCAAGCTCATTGTTGCAATTTGTACAAAAAAAAATTATCCAATTCCTTAAGTTGCATACTAGGTCCTCATTGATGCCTCATCTGCTACATTTGTAAGTCACTCGGCTGAGGTTTTGCTCGGTGTCCTTTCTCTTTGACCTCCTAGATTTTTGTTTCTTTTGAGGTTGATATGATGCAGTTTGAGTAATGATGGGTGTGTGATGGGGATCAGTTGGCATTTCTGAACTTTCACCCATTTCTTCTTGAGCTTGAACCACCATTGTTGGAAATAATGGTTTTACTCTACCAGAAAAGTCTTTTCCTTAGCTTGTGCAAGGTTTAGTTATGCAAGACATAACTAAAATAACAAAGTATTAATAGCAGCGGAATATAAATAAAAGAACAATGTTATTTTCACAAGGTTTACATTCATACAAGCCCTAATTCTATGTGATCAATATAGAACGATTACCTAACTGTAATAGGATCAAAGATACTTTGATCTTGAGGCTAAACCACATACTCTAGACGTTTACATCTTTACTTGTGCACACACAAACTATGTCTAGGGATCTCTTTATATATAGAGTCCATATAGACTTTACAATAGAATCTTTAATTGATATTAGGATACTAAATCTTTTTCCTAATCTTGTGATCATTATCTTGTATGGAGATCTTTTAAAATGCTCCATCTTTTGTAGAATTCTATATTGTCAACTTTGATCCTTTTGTTTCATTCTTTATCCTTTTAAGCAAGTTCTTTTGTATCATCAAATCAATAATTCCCAACAATGGCTATTTGGGTGATTTCCTAAGTGTTGCCTTCTTGAACTATCCATTCCTGCTAATCAATTAGGTCTCGAAATGATGTACAAGCCAAGTTCTAAAGTCTACAATACTACCAACATACTTAATATTTTGGTGGATTTTTGAGTAATATAATGGAAACGGAATATTAGGCTTAAATCTCATCAAGTATAATAAAGGGTAATGTGCATTCAACAAAGATTCATTCTAGTTATTTAAGAAAAAATTGTCAAATTTTTTAAAATTGGCATAATTTTCAAAGAAAACTAGAAAATCGAAGGCAAAACATACATCAAGTATTAATTCTACTCTCATCCCCCACTTGATTTCTACAATGTCCCTATTGTACATTTAAGGAAATGAAATAATAAGAAAAGAGTAGAATTAAGACAAGAAACTCCCTGAGCATTGCTTTGAAATTTGAAATTTGGCAGAAATCTTTAGATTATTTCCGTCTTCTCGCAAGCTCTTTATCCCCATGTGATCACAAAAATAAACCAAAGCATAAAATTGCTCTAAAATAATTATGAAGTGTACATAAAATACAAACCTAACTCACTTTTGTAGGAATCACGGTTGCATTTAGCATATGCAACAAGCCTTTTAAACCACTTGGTGGTCCAAGTGGACGAGTTTAGTCTCGTGAGGGCTTCCAGAGAACATACCCACAAAGTCCATTTACGTATACACGGTTTAAACATGTTTAAAACTTAAAATTTTAAGGATTCAGAAGGAGGTTACGGCGTAACCATGAAATAGGTTACGTCGTAATCAAGTGGTAAAATTTTAAGTTTTAAGGTGTTATGCCATAACCATGAAATGGCTTACGTCGTAACTACAGTGGTTACGACGTAAACTAAAGTTGTTACGCCATAACTGCTACAGAATCAACAAAGTTACCACATGATTATGAGTCGAGGCGGTCTCGATGATTGTCTCCTAGCTTTTGGATTCTGCAAAACGAATTAAGAAACATGCAAACCAACTAATTCAAAAAGAAATTTCATTAAATAAAGGACGGGTTATCTCCCGACAAGTACTTTTGTTTATTAACGAGTCTTTAAGTTAGACTCATGACCATTCTATGTTACTTCGTCAGAGTCCTCTCCGTCATTCCCGAGGACTTCTTCTATTTCCTCCATTATCATTTTCCTAAACTTTGATCCATTTTTTCTCCCAAAGGCCAGGGTTTCATTATTCTCGCCACTAACACATATGAAGCTACATCCGTTGTCGAGCTTATATTTTGTTACTTCAAATGTTTCTGTATGCACCATTGGTGGATTGTAATCTTTATTACCTAATTCCATTTTTTCTTCATCCTCATACCAGTAATCATACCACCAATCTTTATTCTTATATCGAACTCTTTTACATTTTGTCCATATTTCTTCAAGAACTTGCCCTTTTTCTCTAATTTTTATTTTGTATTCATCGGTAAGTTGTTCAATTTCCTTATGAAACACCCAATTGTATTCATCTAAACATCTTTCTAAAGGGTATTTATCAAGATCTAATGCCTCAGTAAACTGATCAATCACCCATAACCTAAATAAATATTTCCTAACTTATTTAGTTATGTCTAGGTGTCCTTTCTTAAGCTTTACCCATTCTTTAAAAGTGTAGTCTCTAGGACTAGGTTTCTTACCATGAGAATTTTTATTACACCATTCTGAATACCTTTTGCTCCAAACAGAATCCTCAACCTGACAGCTACCATATCTTATTATTAAAAAGTTTGGAAACGATACCCCTCCATTACAATGCTTACTAGTAAGAAACAAAACGGCCCAAGATAGTGTTAATCACGAGGTACCGGCTCTTCATTTATTTCCGTTACCCCATTGTCATAATTCTTGACTTTTTCTCATTTATTAGGTTATTTGACTTTATGGTTTAATTGATAAGCTTGTTCCTGTTAGTTTCTTTTGTCGTATTTTTAAGTGCCCTTATGTTTGATTCCGTGTTCCCAGGATCTTCCACATCCATCCATCCATCCGCGTTCCTATTTATATAATTGTGTGTCTTTGTAAAATTTGATGATGTTTTCTTCCAAGGATTCCATATATCTGCTATGCTTGATTGCCTTGTCCTTTTTTTTAAGAGGGTACTCCTTGGTTAGATGTTCCCCTATGAAACTTTCGTAAATGGCATCAACGTTGTCCAGGACATCGTTAATTCTTTCTCTAGTGGTTTTTCATTCCATCATACCAGTCATGCTAATGTGTCTGCGCATTGACTTGTATTGATTCTAGGGCTTGTGTTGGTGTCATTAGAGGAATGAACCCGTTAGAGTTGAGAATTTTACGGGTGGAGATGTCTAATCCAGTGTAGAAGATATGAACCTTCTGTTGACAGTTCAGATCGTGTAGCGGACATTGGTAAAGAAGATCATTGTATCTTTCCTAAGCATGATATAATGTCTCATCCCTCTCTTGCTTGAAATTATGAATTTCTTTTAATTTTCTTGGCAGTAATGAAGAGAGTGACAAATCACTAAATAAATTCATTTTTAAGGTAGATCCATGGTAGTGATAGTGTCCTGACTGTGAAGCCTTTTTATCCATCTCAAGGCTTTTCCCTGTAGTGTAATTGGAAATACTATAAGCATCATTGCATCGTGAGTTACGCAAGGGAAGTAGGAAGAGATCTACACTCTCTAATACCGAACGCAACGATGTTCGTAAGCGTCTTCATCCATCAGTTGCCTGCGAAAAGTTTCGTCTTAAATTCGATGTCCATCCTCCAATCTTGGTAAACACTATGCAAGTTTAATGTCATCTGGATACAAAGCTATGAAATGCTTCATGGAGAGGTTGCTGATGACTATAATCATCTTCCATTTCTGAAACTACAAGAAAAACTAGCATAATATATTACAAAGGAAAATAAACAATTCAAATTATAACTAATTTTTAGGCTCCCAGACAACAACGCCAAAAACTTGAATGCGTATTTTCTTTTAAATAAAAATTTATCAGAGTTTTAAATTATATAAAACATCGAATCTAACCTTACAACGCACTATCGACAGAGAATCGATCGTGTGATAGTATATAATGGTAAATCCGAGGTCGCCCCAAGAGCTAAATTTGTAATTAGTTTAATTGAAATACAACGTTTTTAAAAATGGTTTTTGAATTGAATTTGAGATGAACTAACCATAAATTTAAATAACAGAAAATTAAAAGTAGTATGGAGATATCAAGAGATAAAAAGTGCTTACCTATTACTTCTTACTACTGGTAATGAAAACGGATTTCCTGTGCAATGTAAACAAAGGTATCAAGTGGTTTACAAAGGTATAAAACTTTAATAGGTATAAATAGTCTATCCTATACTCCCTGCGATTCAAAATCGTCTAAATCGTATAGGAGGTAGGTTATCCAAGTTATAGTGATTAATCCCAACTATTCCTAAAACTTATCTAATAACCTATAAAGATTATTAACCCCCTCTGAAAGAGTTCCTGTGCTTTTTAAGTATATTGAGTGATAATGTGCGAAGACCGATTGAGTTTTCCGTATCACGAAGATGAAGTACAAAACTCCTCCTAGAAACTAGTTGATCTCCAATTGACATGATAATCTAATAATAGGGCAAGCAAGGTCCAAACCACCCTTACTACCAAAACCCAGATTTACACGATAGTCAAGGAATATCTAACGAAACCATAATCTAACAGGAAACAAATATCATAACAACAATAACTACATAATTAGGCAACACTTTAAGTGCTTAGCCACTCGTGGTAAAGGAAATAAAACAAGTAATAATGAAATGCGATAGATTGAAAGCTCATAATTCCATACAGTATTCAATATGAACGGTTAAAACATAAAAAATAAATAGAAGTGTGAACT
Organism: Tanacetum coccineum; assembly: GCA_026074375.1. Taxonomy (NCBI): domain Eukaryota; kingdom Viridiplantae; phylum Streptophyta; class Magnoliopsida; order Asterales; family Asteraceae; genus Tanacetum; species Tanacetum coccineum. The sequence continues at coordinate 33,449 of BQNB010058802.1, forward strand.
CCCTTTATAACTCCAGGTGAGGAATTCTTTGAATGGTATAGAAGCATATTGTCGCCTCTCCAATTGGCTGTGGAGGAAGTGATGTCAGAATAGCTTGAATGAGGCCTCTATTTATAAGTATCGAACTTGTTACGTCGTAACTGATAAAACTGTTACGTTGTAACCTTCTTACAAGGCATTCCATAAATCAACAATTTTATGCGGCGTAACCAGATATTGTCGGTTACGCCTGTAACCTTCAAATAATTTCCATACGTACGTGATCTTCATTCCATATGGGTGATCATATTTACCCGGTTTAATATACGTAATATATATTATATTATATATATTTTTGAGAGTGAATTTTATCAAGGTAACTTGGTAATTTTCTTAATTGCTCTTCGAAGTATTTTATTTTATATATATATTTTGGGTATATAAAACTTACACATCAAGTTTTTGATGAAGGAGACGTCGTACGAGCTTCTTAAGGATTAACAAAAGAAGCAACTTGGCAAGAATAACGAAGCCAATATGATATTTTACAATGCCCTACCACGTAAAGAGTACGAGCGAGTATTCATGTGTAAAAACGTAAAGAGTTCGCTTGTTTTGACGCAACATTTTTTAGTTCAAAAACAACAACAAAAATTTGTCCTTTTAAATGTCTTGTATTTATAAAGTTTTGATTTTTATAGTTTCTTGATGTGTTTTTAACAAATCTACACAAAAATCTTAGAAGATAATATGTAACACTCATCATCACTCACCAAGGTAATTCACAAGTCAAGAATTACAAGATTGATCTTCTCACTCAAGAATACAAGAAGTCTTCAATCTCCAATGAAGAAACTATTGGTAGCTGCTTCACAAGATTCAATGCTATTGTGACTAACCTCAAATCTTTATATCCGGACTACTCTAGCAAGAATCATGTAAGAAAGTTTCTTCGTGCTCTACCATTGAAATGGAGAGCCAAGGTGACGGCCTTTGAAGAGGCCAAATACTTTGGTACACTTCTTCTTGACAAGCTAATTGGTAACCTTAAGGTTTATGAAATGGTCTTGGATAATGATGGCGTATATTCTAAGACTACTAAAGAAAAGGTCAAATCTTTAGATCTTAAAGCTAAAGTCACTAGGGAACAAACTAGTGACGATAGTGATAGTTAAGGAGGAAGTGATGAAGACGTAGATGAAGAAGAAGAAGCCGAAGCATTCAATTTGATGGCTATGAACTTTCATAAGTTCTTTGCTAAAGGTAATCGATTCAGGGGTTGCAATCGGTTTGGTAATGGCGCCAATAGGTTTGGAAGAGGCCGCGAAAATAGCTTTGGGAACAAAGGCGGTGAAAGCTCACGAAAAAGGGGAGTTTGCTACAATTGTGGGGTAGAAGGACAATTTGCTAGTGAGTGCACAAAGCCAAAGGGGAACAAAGCCTTTGTCGAAAGATCGTGGAGTGATAGTGAAGATGGGGACGAACTTCAAAATGACGCAACTTATCTTATGGTGATCGACTTTCAAGAGGTACAAACTAAATCTTATATTTCTAATAATGATTTAGATATTATTAATTTGCTAAAGGAGAATGCGAAACTCCTAAGGTTTAACAAGGATTTTACTAAAACATTTGAAAACCTTTTGAAAGAAAAACGGTCTCTCGAAAGTGAGAAATCAAAACTCATAATTAAAATTAATGATCTTGAAATTGAAGTAAAGAAACTTGCAAATGATAAAAAGGTGATTGAACCTTGTAAAAAGTGTAAAGTACTCATCAAAGAGGTTGACTCTTTAAAATACAATGTTTCTAAACTTCAAGATGAAGCATTGAATTTTTCAAAATTCAAAGTACCATTGCTTTGGATGACATGTTAAGTCATAAAAAATTATCCTAAGATAAGGAAGGTCTTGGATTTTCTAAAAATGAGAAAGCTACTTCCGTGAGTCTAAACAAACCAATAGTGTTTGTAAAAGAAAGTCAAAAACGAAAATTCCTCAAATAGCTTTGTTAAACTTGTAGTACCTCAAAATCATTTTTCAAACACTCGAGGTTCCCAAACACCCATTAGAAGAGTAGAAACAAGACACCAAGGATATTGCTAGGGTTCTCATAATGGACTTGGATACACTCAACCTCGAGATGACTTTGGACCTATTTTACCCACACCAAATATGAGACCTTCAAACTCATATAACCGAAGACCTTCTTTTCAAAACAACCATTCTTCGGAAAGAAGAAATTTTTATAGCAACCAAAGGTCTTTGTATCATCAACATAGCACCTTTTAAAGGAGAGAAAACTCCTACCCAAATCAAAGGCTAAAAACACCTCGGAGTATTGGACCAAAATTTCAAAACCGCCATGATTTGCAAAACAATTCCTGGTCCGCGTTCTCGAGGTACGACCTACATAAACTATGTGCTTTACTTCAAGACCAAGAATGGTTAACTTGGACAACATATTTTCTAACCACAACAGACCCAAGAAACAATGGGTACCACAACCTTTAATTCATAAAATGCTTGTAGGTTTGTCTTAAATGTGATCTACTACCGGACGATTGGATTGTGGATAATGGTTGCACTAAGCACATGACCAAGAATAGGAGATTGTTTACTTCCTACAAGGCGTATGATGGTGGACATGTCGTATTTGGGAACAACCTAAAGGGCAAGGTCGTCGATGGAGGTAATATTACTCATGACTCCATTACAATTACAAATGTTGAGCATGTTAGTGGTCTAGATTTTAACTTGATTAGCGTAGGTCAATTAAGTGATGATGATTGCGTAGTTAGCTTTACTGAAGTAGATTATACTATTAGTAAAAATGGTAAAACATTAGCTAAAAGACATAGGAGAAATGTATTATATACTTGCAAATTGGGAGATAACTCCAAACAAAAAAATTATCTTGCATTCGTGGTGGATAACTCAACGCTGTGGCATAGGAGGTTAGGTCACGCCAATATACAGTTAGTTCAAAACTTGGCTTCCAACGAGCTAGTAAGGAACCTACCAAAGTTGAGCTTTGAAAGACACTTTTGTGATACATGTGGTCTAAGGAGTCAAGGTAATGCAAACAATATGACTAGGAATGTGTGAGGAATCTCGATTCACGATCTCGGGAGGTTGAGGAAGCTCAAAGTATAAATAAGCCATAATTGAAAAGGAGAGAGCTTTTCTCAAATTTAAAGGTTTTATTACAAGTATAAATGAATGTAAAATACACAATGGGCTTATCCCCTCAAATTTGCTTAGAGGGGGGTTTTATAGACCCAACACAAGGGAAGTTTAGGCTAATTACATTTCTATCCCTTGTATTTTAACTTACTAATAAACTAGTGTAATTCCCATAATGACACCGCATTTTTAATCCTAACAATCTTCTGCCAATGTGGTGACATACGGGATTACTTACAATGTATCCTACAAGTACAAATATAAGTAAAAGCATTCCAAAGTCCTTCCAAAGCTGAAGATATCTGCAGTTTGCTTTGTCTTTAACATGTACTTCATCTTGGATCATTTCTTCACTTGTAGGAAATACAATGTAATATGTATAAACTGAGTTGACTTCCCCCAGTTCATACTGCATGTCTTAAAGCAGTTCATCTACTTCTTTTTATCAAAGTTTTTGAATTAGCTTCCCCCTAAACAGACAACCATTCGAAGCAAATATGAAACTTTGATGTAGTTGACATATCTTCTAACTATAGGAGTTTAAGCACGCAATCGAATTTTTAGAAGATGAAGTAAACCACACTTAGCAGCAAATATGACTTCTTCATTGCGGATAAGTAGCCAATTCGTTAAGGGGAACATGCAAGAAATCAACAAGTTCTTCTCACGTATGCACATACTTCACACAAACAATCCATAGGAGTTGAAACTATAACCCCTATGTAAATAAAGTCCCGGATGTTGTATACACCAAAGTCAATTAAGTCTAGGATGTACACATTTCTTCCCCCTGATTGTTGCAATCTATTGAATATTCATCTGGAAGAGAAAATGTCCGAAGAAAGATGAAGAAGCATAAGACAAGGACACCTTTTTCCCCCTGATTATATTTGATGACCATTAAGATAATCATAACCTGTGTACGCCCGAATATTCGATAATATGACCAAGTGTGAAGCATCATAAATCCGGTTAATCGTGAAAATATCCCGTGCGAAT